>QRDG01000908.1:55409-182625 GCA_012064385.1 Puccinellia tenuiflora | reverse complement strand
CAAAAAAAAATGGTGTGATTGGATCCCTGCAGCTGAGTGGTGGTACAACAGTAGCTATCACAGTGCAATCGAAATGTCCCCCTTTGAGGCTCTATACGAATACCCACCTCCACTGCCTACCAATATACCACAACACATTGGTCACTCCCCAGAGGCAGCTGAGACACTACAGAACAGAGAACACATGCTCAAGGTGCTACAACAGAACTTGGAGCAGGCCCAAACTGCAATGAAAAAACAAGCTGACAGCACCGGTCTGTTCGATCCTTCACAGTGGGAGACATGGTCTACTTGAAGATGCAGCCGTATAGAGAACATGCTCTTGGCAGTGGTAACCCCTTAAAGCTCGCATCAAAATGGTATGGACCTTTCAGGATAATTCAAGCAGTAGGAAACAGAGCATACAAACTCAAGTTACCAGCTAGTGCCCAGATCCATGACGTCTTTCATGTCAACCAGCTCAAGCAACATCTGGGTCCTAAGGCAGTACCAAACCCTACTCTACCACTGGTCACTCCTGAAGGTAAGCTCAAATTATGCCCTTTAGCTGTCTTACAACGCCGCCAAGTTCCTAAACCTGCAGGAGATTATGATGTTCCATGTCCGCAATGGCTGGTTCATTGGGATACCAAGACAGAAGATGAAGCTACCTGGGAAGACGTGGAATTCATGAACTCCACTTTTCCTTCCTTCAAGCACTGACGTCTTGTCTTCAGGGGGGAGTATTGTCAGGCCCTGGTGTACAAGGGACAATAGAAGAACTGCCACATGGCATTAAGACAATGATGGACGGCTGAGATTGAAGGATACCAGTTCGAGGAGGGCATAAGAGTCTTTTTATCTTTTTGAATTAGTCTCGCGCTAAAACGCGCTCATGTCCGTAATATTGGTGCTAAGACTGATTACCTAAAACACGTGGTCCTGTCCTTTCGATATAAAGGGACATGAGTGGGAGGTCGGGAGACACGCCAAATACAAACCCTAATTTCGTACCTGTTATTTTCCTCTTCCTGCACTTTATCTTCTTAGCTATAGATCTGAGCACCGGCTCCACTCTCTTCCCCTTCAACTCCGGCATGTCTGCGCCCACCGGGCCCTGAAACCCCCCCCCCCCCCCCCCCCCTTCCCGCTCCGCCAGACAATAGAGCCGCCGGGTAGAAGGAAGGGAGGAGCCGGGGGCGGCTGGAGGGCTCTCAAGAAAGAGGGTTTAGGAGAGAGAAATGACAGGGGAAGAATGAGAGTCCCATCATAGCTGATACGTAAATTGTTGCATTCGTGGCTATCACCTCTAAACCGGAGCTTCGAGGCAATACTATTGAAAGTCGCATCGTTCAAGTATGATATTTTGTTGGATAGAAGAAAGAAGCACGAACGGGAGGAAGTAGGACGGGGTAGTGTGTTTGGTAAGTAATAAGTGTTAGTAAATTTTGAAATAACAAACGACTATTATTGTGCACATCCCTATTTTATTGCTTGAACACATCGTGGACGCAGAAACGAAGCTAATGCGCCCAAGAGATAACCACATATGCGGAAATGTTAGTTGCCATGTTATGTGAAAATATGGTCCATATGGATATTTTAGACGACCAGAAAGCCGCATGCAAAAGATAAATGCTTACACGAATCATGGAAGGACAATGTTTTATACTACTCCAACCGTTTTTCGAAATGAGGCATGAACGTGTCCTAAAATTCAACTTTGTGAAAAAATTAATCCAACAATACAAGATAACTGTTATACAAAAGTGATATCATCACATTCTAATGCTCAAATGCTTGGTGAAAGCTAATCCATGAAAGATGTGCCTGCATTGTTTTGATAAAGGAGGGTGTACTCCGTTATGAGTATATTTTGTTACTCGTGTGGTCGGTGAGTCTCGAAAATGAAAAATAAGCATGAGTGCATTCTTCTGCCAACTTTCGAACCGATTGATCATGTGGATATTTTAGACGACCAGAAAGCCAGATGCAAAAGATAGTCTTCCATGAATCATGGAAGGAAAATGTTATATACTACTCTCCATCGGTTTTTCAAAATAAGTCGTGAATGTGCCCTAAAATTCAACGTTGTCCAAAAATTAATCAAACCATACATGATTACTATTACACAAAAGCGATATCATCCTGTTCATGTTTAAAACAAGTTTCAAATGATATAATTTTTACTGCACATAACCAACATTCTAATGATCAAATGCCTGGTGAAAGCTAAACCTTGAAAGACGTGCCCGCATTGTTTTGATTAAGGAGGGAGTACTCCATTATGAGTACAGTTTGTTACTCGTGTGGTTGGTGAGTCTTGAAAAATGAAAAATAAGCATGAGTGCATTCTTCTGCCAACTTTCGAACCCATTGATCACAATATCATCGCCTACTCGCATTTTGCTCTCACACGCCCAAATTCCCAATCATATATCCACACGTGCTGATCACTCTTGTTCGTTTCCTCAACCATGCATGATTGGGAGCGGCCGGCGTAAAACTCGTGCAACACAGTTCGCCAACCAACCCCTATTGTCTTTCTCTATGCAAATTAACGTCGTCGAGGCATTACCTAAAGATCATCAAACCAATTTGTCCAACAAAATAATTGGTAGTAGTACTCCCTCCGTTCCACAATATAAGATGTTTTAGATATTTCACATGTTGTATAGATTCGGACTAAAATTAGTGTATATATATACTAAAACATATCTAGATACATCTGTCTCACTTCCACTTATAAAAGCTAAAACATCTTATATTTAGGAACGGAGGGAGTAGTAAACAAAGACCCATCCTGTATCATTTCGCTTTGAAACAAAAATCTGATCTGCTCCTGGTTTGGGACTTTGGGTAGAGCAGCACACACGTCACAGCCCACACCAGCAAGGGTCAAATCCACACCATCTCCCTCTACGAAAAGGCAGCGATGTCAAATCCGTGAAGGCGTGCGGATGTTGCTGAGTCGGAAAGACCAATCGAGTTAGGACACACAGCCACGGACATATCCACCTTTGCCAAAAGCAAAACTCAACTGAATTGACCAACGCAAAAGCTACGGGCTAGTTTTGGTGAATTCCTCGTGCTCGAGCGACAAAAGTGGGCAGTGTTGGTTGCTTTGGAGAAAGAGCCCAAACTTCGCTGGCGTAGGCCGAGGTGTAGCGCCTTCTTTTTGTCTCTCGGCAGAGCGGCAGCGCTGCGCTTATGCACCCCGACCGGGAGAAACCGGGGCAGGCGCAAACGCACCAAAGCCTGTGTCGCTGTGTACGATGTTTTCCTGTTTATGTTGTTTTCCTTTTGGAGATGAGGTTTTTATGTATGACCTCTTTGATGCCAGGATTTGGATTCTTAATTATAATCCTTTGAAGATCCTATAAAGGATTTCTTTGCATTATATTTTGGAGCAAAATTTCCCTCCACTCCAATCTCTTTTTATTCTTCGGTTTGGTTTTTCTGTGCAATCAAACACACGCAGATCTAAAACCTTGCAGTTTTCTAATTCTATAGTATATACAGAGGACATGTCATTCAAATCCTAAGATTTTCCTGCTTCTACGTTCTAAAAAACTTGCTAATCAAAAGAGCCCCTATTAATTGGGTTTCTTCCCTAGCTTAATAACATCGTGCAAGAGGCCGGTATGCACGCGTTAAATGGCATCACTTCCCCAAGTGACACATGCAGGCGACCCAACATCGAAGCAGACGGCACGTCGATCGGGTGGCTGGACAAAATGGCACGACGGTCTACGAGGTGGATGGCGCGGTGGAGCGTCGCCTCGTTGCAGCGCCGCAGAGCCCACGAGGCGTGCATGCATGACATTGGAGTTAATGGCCCACTCAGCCCCGCTCCTTCGATCGGCTTTAAAATGTCACCTCCGGTCCTTCCGTCTATCACACACTCCACCACCCGCCCCTCTCCCTTCCACTCTCATGAATCCATGTCTGATCGTCGCCGTGGCAGTGTCCGGTCGACGGCGTCCATGGCGCGCTCCGAGCACCGTAACCAGACACGATGCGTTCAGAGGCTCTGACAGGCGGCGGCCCAGGCCATAGCGTCGCCACCTCCACCTCCACCGCCCCCGTCCGACCTGCCTGACAACCGTTGTATGATGACGGTCAAGGAGGCGCAACAACCTCCCGGTGCCAGCCGACCACCGCTTGCTGACTTGCTGGCTGCCCAAAGTCGACAACGTCCCGGTGGTGCCACCTCTCACCGGCAGGCGCGGCTGGACTACATCCAGATGTCTTGGAAGGCCGAGATGGCTCAGGTCATGCCAGGAGAGGAGTGACGCCTGCCACAGTTCAACGCGTCGGCGCCCTACTGGGACCCCATGGTGGAGTCCGAGTACAGTGGACGCCTCCATATCTTCTCAACCAGTGCCACTGACCCCGAGCCGCCTAACGAGGTGTCCGACGAGGAGGAGCCACCTCTTCCGCCACCCTCCTCCTAGTTGTGTCGGTCATTATTATCGATACCGGTTAGAATGACGCCGTTCACGATGCTGCTCTGGGAAAGCTTTCTCCGAGGGCTACGCCGATCATTGATAACGATGTTGCCATGGATAGGCCCCCCATTGAGCTTGTCGCCGGCCTCGTCGACCAGCGATATGTGCATCTGTGAGGAGCAGCTCTAGCAATGCATCTGTTGGGAGGGGCGGTTGGCCGATGAGATTGTCACTGGCCTCTTCCGCCATCGACATATGCACAAAGTAGCTCGAGCAGTGCATCGGTGAATCGTCGTAGTTCTAGCTGTACTCCGTCCATCGCCGTGCTCCATGGCTGGAATCTTGAAGTAGAATTAAAGGGGTTTAGGTTCAGGGTTTAGCAAGTTCTATCCATTTTATATTTTTATTATTAAATCAAATTGTATTTATATATAAGTTTTTTGATTTAGGTCCGACTGTTTGGAGTTGCCAGACATCAAAAAATAAGCGAAAAAAAGTGTTCGACACCCTCAAAATGGACAGATCTTAGAGGATGCCGGACACAAATTAGACACCCGGTGGAGATGGCTCTCCTTTTAACAACCAAGGAGGCAACCAGCTGCTGCTTGATTGTACGCAAATGCCCGCCGGCGCTGTATGCGTCGATCATATCCGCGTCATCCTTTTTTACCTTCCAGAGCGCACATACGTGACAGGCTGACAGCCAAAAGCCCCATTCACTTTCCCCTGCTCACGCCTCAGCATGCAATGCTGCTGCTGCCATGGCAAGATTCGTGAACGCCCGCGCGTGCCGAGACCGAGAGAGAGGACACGGCTGGGAATGAATCGGAATAGTTTTGTTTTCGTGGGCATGTGTGGTGTTTGCTGCTGTGCTGTGGATCGATTTGTGTTGTGTGATGCCGCAAAAGCAAGCTGCGGCTGGCGACACCAACGTAGGTACGGACGTGAATGTCTCTGCTCCTCTGATGCATCGACCTGACCGACCTCGTTGCGCGCTGCCGGTTGTGCTGATTGGTCACTCAAAAGAGCTGTATCGATCGTCACCCTCATCGATCGTCTCGTCTGGACAGTCAAGGACCTCGGGGGTTTTTTTTTTGTTAGGTTCGTCACAAAAAATGTAGTAAGGTTATGTACTTACGATTTTGGAGTGGAGGCAATGATTTTCCGAATTGTCCCATAGGGAAAAGGTGTGTTGTCTTAGATATCACGAACCTTTATATCATTTCCAATTTTAGGCAACCAATTTTCTCTCGAATGTAGGAGGAATACTCAAGGCTCATACGGTGTAAGAAGCAACATCGCCATAGATTACGTAGAGAGAGAGGGAGGGGTTTTTTTCTTTCTCCCAGTAGCCAGGCGGCAGCGGAGGAAACTTTTTCCCCAGATCTTCACCGGCCAGATCGCTGGTCCCCTCTCTCTCTGCTTGCCGCCTCGGCGGCCGGAGGGAGAGGGGATCTCATCCAACCTAGTAGTTAGGGTTTGGGTCTGTCTATTGTGGTGCGCCGTCGGGGTGGTGGGAGCAGCGTCCGAGCAAATAAATCTGCATCAACTCTACTCCCACACCGACGGCGACTATCACGGCGGCGCCTCGGAGTTGATGGCAACGTGTGCTGCTCGGTCCGTCAGATCGGTAGCTTGATTTTCTCGCCATTCTTCAGATCTGGCGAGATCAATTTCCCGGTGTGTCGCTGGCGTTCGTGGTTATCCCGGACGGCGCTGGCGGCCGGGGCGAGGTGGTTCTTCTGGAGCGAGGATGTTGGTCTGGAGGTGGTGGATCTGTCGTTCTTCTTCGACTTCGTCGACGGGAGGCGACATATCTTGGTCCAAGACAGCACGGGGACGTTCCCCGGTCGACGTGCCATAGCGACATGTGCCTCGGTGCATGCAGCAAGTCTGTTCATCGACTCACAAAGCCTCGTTGGCGATTGTGCTTTCTCGGATCTTGCAATGATGAAGGCTCGACGTCTCTTTAGATATTCGTCTCGACGTCGTTAGAGTTGGGCGGCAATCGCTGGCTACGATGGTTGTAGAAAACTCTGGGGATCATTCTGTATTTCTTGATCTTTTAGATTTTTATTATCTGCATATTCAGGATAATCATTTCATCCCGGTCTATTTTTTTAGATTCCACATATGCTGTAACTTGTTTTTCGATTAATAAAATATATGGTCCTCTAAAAAAAGACTTAGACGGTGTATAATTTGAGCTATGTAGCTCAACACCATGGATCATGGCGTTGTTGAACGCCCCGGGTCGAGGCATTGAACTTCTGCATGCTAGCTGGTCAGCGGGCACTAGTACAAAACGGGCCTTTAGTCCCGGTTTGGAAGGGCCTTTAGTCCAACCGGGACTACCAAATCGGGACTAAAGCCCCCCCCCCCCCCCCCTTAATCCCAGTTTGTTACAAACCGAGACTAAAGGTCCCTCCAGGTGGGCGCATTCAGGCGCTGTGACTAAAGGTCCTATTTTTTTGTTTTTTTTTATTTTTTCAATATTTTGAATCTTTAAATTATTTGTCAGTTTAATCTCGAATTACCCCTAATCTCACCGCACCGTGCATTGCTCCACCCATTTTTCCAACCGGGACTACCAAATCGGGACTAAAGCCCCCCCCCCCCCCTTTAGTCCCGGTTTGTTATGAACCGGGACTAAAGGTCCCTCCACGTGGCGCGTTCGGGCGCTGGACTAAAGGTCCTATTTTTTCGATTTAATTTTTTGATTTTTTTTAATTTTTTTAATATTTCGAATCTTCGAATTATTTGTCAGTTTAATCTCGAATTACCCCTAATCTCACCGCACCGTGCATTGCTCCACCCATCCTCACACTTATAGGCAAATTTCCGGACCGGTCACCCATCCTCACACTGCTCCACCCATCCTCACACTTATAGGCAAATTTCTGGACCGGTCACCCATCCTCACACTGCTCCACCCCCAGCACGCTTAACTTTTGAGTTCCTTCCCAACTCGCTTCCAAGATTGCATTGAGTACATCTTGATAATACTATGCTATCAATCTTATTATCCATTACACTTTATGGCACATGATATTATTTTTTGAACTAGCATGGTGGCCCTCGCAAATGCGAGGGAATTATCTTAATTGTGCCGAAATGACTGAGATACAAAAGTGTTTTCATCTAATCACACGAACCCATGATTGATACATGCATATATCTAAATTGAGTATGACCTATAGAAAATTTCCCAAGATCTATAATTATACAAATTAGTGTTTCCTCAAGGAAACACACCTATCTGTATAATTCTATAGTGGTTTAAAACTCTTCCAAGTAAGAAGTCCAAACTGAGTTTAATTTTTAGAAATAATTCCCGAGACCCATATTTCTACAAATTAAATTGTCTATGTGACACAACTAACTTTATAGTTCTATAATCTATTGAAATTGTTATGAATAAAAAGGACTGCAAACATCCTCTACGTATACCCAAGAGGAAATATAATTTGACGATATTTCATACAACAACCTTGTTTACTGGTATTTATATATCTATAGGGGTGTCATCATTTTCTTGTGGAAGCACATACCTGATTGGCAAGAACAATCATCCACTTCCATGCACATTTTGTAGATATAGCTGTGTCAATACATTACATGTGACTGTGCCAATACGTTACATGTGATTGTGCCATTCGGCTGAATTTAATGGTAGAACTCTAACCAAGTTTACGACACTAAATCGTCAGGATATATGGATCAATATTTCATCCCTCAAGTATCATATTTGTAGGGTAATTTGGCAGGGGAAGGGATAATTGAGATTTTGAAACCGGTCCTCGAACCTGAAGGCTGACGTATACTCTGACTTACCACCAGCACATCAGACTTGTAACTTGAAATTCACATATTTCTTAATTGCATTCATCAAAATATGTTTGTCAATTCTGAAGCTAGCACTACAGGAAAGGCCCAATGTGCCGACGGCCAGATCTTGGGTTCACCCCGTCTCCACCACAGTTGTAGTAGAACTGTTGTTATTTATGTTGGTGTGATGGTGTGTGATGCATATTGATGTTTGTATGCACTTGATGCAGTGATTTGTGTTGTTAGTACTGTTGTTATGACTCATATTATTACTGCGATATTTCTGTGAATTACGGTGTAATTTTGGTACTGTAATCCCAAAAAAAAAACATACCCTACACCGACGGCATTGCCGTCAGCACAACCTCTAGGCTGGCCTGGCCGATGCCAAATGGTTGACTCTATGCCGACGGCAATGCCGTCGGCGTATCCTCTAACAAATGCCAACGGCTAAAAGCCGTCGGCGTATCGCCGCATGCTGGCCTGGCCTGTTGTGGGCCCCACATGTATTACGCCGACGGCACATACGCTGACGGGCATATAGGGCCATCGGCACAGCTTACGTCGACGGCCAAAGTATATGCCGACGGCTATTTGGTCTACCCTACGGCAGGTTACGCCGACGGCGGCCGTCCGCACACGCTGTGCCAACGGTTTTCGAGCCTATGCCGACGGGGAAGAGCCGTCGGCGTATAGCCTTGTTCCTGTAGTGTAGTTGGTCGCAACTATGGTCAGCGATAATCGACGTATTCTGGTCGCTGCCCATCACAAGGCTACCATCGCAAGGTTGCTGTATGAAACAATGAAACTGTTCAGGTATTTTCCTAGGGAGTTCACAGGTAGCACATGGTACATAACCGGCGCGCGGCGAGTACACGTAAGAGTTGTACGTACCACATTGCAATTTTTTTTTTTGCGACTCAAAAAAACTTCCATTACTTAATCAACTGGCTTACAATCGTTCTGCAATTTGGCTACCATAAAAGCTACTAGAGTCCAATAGAGATACGTCTTACACCATATACCGTGTCAGTTTTTTTCCAAGGATGCATGATATCTAACGTGTTGGTGTGTGTACGTTTTCTATCTCTCTCAGCCATTACGCAATCCGGTGCTAAATCCTAACCATAAATTTTGAATCTAACAGCGGAAAATAATTCAGATGATGTGGCTCAACGTGATGTCTCTATTTTAGACCCTCGTATTGTGTTTTTAGTATATATAATAGAAGATTCCAAATCTATATTAACATAAACAACAATGATTAAGTAATACTAATCTTTATGTAAAAATTAATTATTAATTCAAAAAAATAAAAAAAATAAAATAATTTGAATTTCCGGTAAAAACTTAAATCTTCCTCCACGATGGCACATGATATTATTTTTTAAATTCCAAACCTATATTATCATAAACAGCAATGATTAATTAATACTAATCTTAATGTAGAAATCAATTATTAATTCAAAAAAAATTAAAATAATTGAATTTCTGGCAAAAATCTTCCTGCTTTCATAGTTCCCTTTGGAATTTTGAAAATCTAAAAAAATTCCAAGCGGGTAAACCCGGTTGCGAGCGGATGCGGATTTTCACACTGAACGTTTTGATATATTAAACAATTTTTTCCGAGTTCGGTACGCAAAAGTAATTGCCATTTTACTGAGAATTTGAAAAAAAATCAAAATTCAAACTTTTCAATTTTCCCTAAAAGTAGGTTGCGTGAGGTACATGCACGTCAAAGGATTTTAAAATTTGAAGTTTTAATCATTTGCGTTTATTCTTTTGGATGTTTTTGCCCGGGGGGGGGGGGGGGGGGTAGGCATGAGAAGTAAAAAATCTGTTTTTTTTTTTTCAAAACCGTGGTTGGAGCCACCAACCGGGACTAAAGGATCTCGGCCTGACGCCACCCCTTGAGTCCCGGTTGGTGGTTCCAACCGGGACGAAAGGTCCTTTTTAAACCGGGACTAAAGGTGGCCGGCCATCCTAACCTTTTAAACCGGGACTAATGTGGCATTAGTCCCGGGCCCAAACGACACCGGGACTAAACCTCCGGAGGAAAGGCTTTGTTTCTACTAGTGGGGGTGGAGTGACATGCGACGGATGGGCTCGGTACCTCAACATTTGACCCGGGGCGTTGAGCAAAAGGGTGACCTACGTAATTGCTTTCCAGAAGGAGTCATTCCGGATTGGATTTTCTAACAAATGTGAGAATACTCATCCTGAGACCCACCACATGACACACAATGCCATCCGTTTCACAACCACAAAGTAAAGCGGGACCAAAAAAGGCTTACACACTCTCGACCATAATCCCATCGTTTGACCCTCGTAGTCGGAGGGTTAGGACCATGCCTCCACAATCCACATCCATCGGTCCCTAGGCTAGACGTAAATCGATCATGACTCCTTTTGATATACTACTACTCCCTCCGTATCAAAATATAAGATGTTTTAGCATTTCTCTTTCCATCCGTATCTAAACATGTTTTAGTGCAAGGTTCAAATAAATCTTAAACTAAAACATGTCTACATACGGATAGAAAGAGAAATACTAAAACATCTTAGGACCATGCCTCCACAATCCACATCCATCGGTTCCTAGGCTAGACGTAAATCGATCATGCCTCCTTTTGATATACTACTACTCGTAGTAGTTATCATCACCCCGGCCCGGTAATGCAATCATGGGCAATTGAAAACAAAAAAGGCGTCATGATCATCGTGCACCATCATCTGTTGGCGCCGTGGTCCAGCGCAAATCACTCCCTCGCAGGGACGCGATGAGGATAGGATAGAGATTATTTTGAGAACGTTTTCCGTCCACAAACAAGCAGCATGCATTATTTGATTAATTAGCATGCTATAATTAGCTATATTATATATAGCTTGTCAAAGGCTATATATATATGAGTCTACGAGCTCGATCCATCGTGGGGTGGCCGGATGCGTGGAGATGGCGTGCGTGCCTCTGCATGGAAAGGGTTTGGATGCTGGCAGTGTGTGCTGCTGGAGCCAAGATCGATCCTGCTGGCTAGTAGCAACTTGTCTTGTCGTCCACGGCCAAATTAAGATCCCGAAATGCGTCGAGTTTGACGACGAGATCCGTGCGTGCGCCGTGTTGGCTTTGGTGAGCCGCTGAGGCATCACATGAGTACATGACATGGGCCCTTCGTGTAAAAAAGGCACGCTTCCCATATGTGGGTTTTTGTGTGTGTGGTGGGCCCACTGCTCTATTCACAATCCCCATCCCATTTCCAAAAAAAAAAAAATCAGCCTTTATTGGATGCAAAGTTATCGTGCTGATGTCAGCAGACACGAACTGCCTTGTATTGTTTCCTCAAATTATTAAGTTAAACAAAACGGGAAATCTGCTTTGGTTCATCTCTACTAACTAGTAAATGTACACGTGCAACGCACGAATCCTACTCTTCGTTAATATATTTAAAATTTACGGATGAAAATTTTGGCATACATAGTTAAGACTATTTTAAATTCTGGCTTGAAAAGAACCTAAAAACAGCTACAGTACTAAACAATAAAGCTTCTGTATGCAATCAAGAATGTTTAGTTCAGAATGTTTAGTTCTATGGCAGGGATATGGTCTTTAAAAAAAAACAGCAGCTAGGACATGTGTTTGGCAAAAAAAAAAAAAAAAAAAAATCGGACATGCATGCGTGGTGGGCGAGACCCACGACACGAGCAATGAGTACCGACCGACGAGATGTGGCAACAGAGAAGCAAAAGGAAGCCGGCCAATACTCGCTCGCCATCGCTACAGCACTGAGGACGAAGCAAATACTGTACTGCAGACCAGCCAACGTCAGATCGGCAGCTTGGTCTTCTCGTCGTTCTTTAGATCTGATGAGATCAGTTTTTCGGTGTGTCGCTGCTGTTCATGGTTATCTACGACGGCGCTGGCGGCCGGGGCGAGGTGGCTCTTCTGGAGCGAGGATGTTGGTTTGGAGGTGGTGGATCTGTCGCTCTTCTCCGACTTCGTCGATGAGAGGCGACAAATCTTGGTCCAAGACAGCACGGGGACGTCCCCCGGTCGACGTGCCACAGCGACATGTGCCTCGCTGCGTGCAGCAGGCCTGTTCATCGACTCACAAAGCCTCGTTGGCGATGGTGCTTTCTCAGATCTTGCAAAGGTGGAGGCTCGGCGTCTCTTTCGGCGTTCGTCTCGACGGCGCTGGACATAAGCGGCGGCCGCTCGATACGGTGGTTGCAGGAAATCCTAGAGATCGTTTTGTATTTCTCGATCTCTTAGAATTTTATCTGCAAATTCAGAATAATCATTTTATCCCTTTTTTTTAGATAAAAGGCTCGACGAGCCCGACTTTAAATTAATAAAGCCCTCAACCGGCTAGGATACAAAGGTACTGATTACAGAAAAAAGCTTGAACAAGTCTAAAAGAAACTAGCAAAGCGCTAATGGGATAACAAGGTTAAGATCCACAAAAAGACTCACACTACAGAGAGATTTCCTTGAGCAACCCCTGTGCTACAAGGGCAGGTTTGGGCTTCTGGCAGCTGAACTGCACCCCTAAACTGCTCATCAATCGCTGCAGCAAATGTTGTTTCGGCTGCAGACCCACTTGACCTCCATGTCGCAACGCCACCAGGAGAACACCTTGAACAAGCCGAAGATCGTTGCTGAAAGGAAGCACATCGCCACGAACAGGAAGCAACCCACCCAAGACCCACACCTTTCCCAAGGCAACGCCTCCAAGGAGGAGAACGACACCGGAGCGTCGCCGCTGCCCGGCTAAAAGCCTAGGTTTCAGGGATTGAGTGGGGTCAGGGGAGGGGAGGGAGAGACGAGATACCTCTTTGGCGCCTTCAGGAAGGGAGCAGCGAGGAAGCACCGCCGCCGTCATGGTCGAAGAAACGACCAAGGGTTTCCCCCGGAGGCCACCAGAAAAGTCGGAGAGGAAGAGATGCTGCCGCCTCCCAAGGCCATGGTCTTCCAGCTCTAGCGCAATCCACCGAAGTTGCCACACGCCACAGCCACCTCCGCCTACCTCCACGCCACCCGAGCAGCCACGGAGAGCAGAGTCAGCACCAGCAGCCGTCACCCACCGGAAAGGTCGACGCTGCCCGCCTGCCCAGGGCTGCCGCCCCGGCTTCCAAACTCCCCCACGCCATCACACCGGACCAAGCCAAGAGACCGACTCCTTGACCACCGGAGATCAACAACGGGCCAGCAAATCCCCAAAGGCAACGCCACGCGCAAGCAAAAAATTGCTCAGATCTGGGCCAAGGGCCTGGACCGAGCTGCAAGATCAAACCTTTCGCTAGGTGTGGATTCATGAGACCTAGCAAGCAGAGCAAAAGGGGGGGGGGAGCGGCGAGCCCTCTCAGCCAACTCCCGCGGGGCACCAGCACGCCCTGCGCCATCCCCGAAGCAGTAGATCCCTACTCTAGCACTAGGGCCGAATCCACGAGCGCCACCAGCTTGAGAACGCGGAGCACGCAGAGAGTTTCCGGCAGCTAGATGCGGACCTCCTCGTCGCCCCAATGACGGACGCGGGCGCGCACCCGCCGCCACCACAGCGCGCTGCGCACGGAGAACCGCCTCGCCGCCGCCGTCCTCGTGAGCCTCGCGGGCTTGCCCAGCAGCTCACTCCGGCGGCGGCGCGGCGCAGAAAGGAGGAGGGGCGGCTGGGTGTAGCTAGGGTTAGCCGCCACCCGTGTCGCCCCGGATGGAGCGACGCGGGGGCCTGTTTCCTTCACCAATATTTTTATCCGGTTTATCTTTTAGTTTCTAGATATGTTGCTTATTATAACTTGATTTTCAATTAATGAAATATGTGGGGATTGGGAGCTAGCGCCGGCGTAAAACTCGTGCAACACAATCGCCAACCTATTTTCCCAAACAAAAGAATTGCTAGTACTACTAGTAAACAAAGACCCCATCCTGTATCATTTCGCTAGCTGAAACAAAATCTCCTCTGAACCTCGTTTGGTCAGAGCACCACACACACGTCACACACACACACACACACACCAGCAAGGGTCAAATCCGCACCATCTATCTCTAGTGAAAAGGCGGCAATGTCAAATCCGTGAAGGCGTGCGGATATTGCTGACTCGGAAAAAGACCAATCGAGTTAGGACACACAGCCACAGACATATCCACCTTTGCCAAAAGCAAAACTGAACCGAATTGACCAACGGCACCGGCTGGCTTTTGGAATCGGAGGCAAAAGCTACGGGCTAGTTTTGGTGAATTCCTCGTGCTCGAGCGACAAAAGTGGGCAGTGTTGGTTGCTTTGGAGAAAGAGCCCAAACTTCGCTGGCGTAGGCCGAGGTGTAGCGCCTTCTTTTTGTCTCTCGGCAGAGCGGCAGCGCTGCGCTTATGCACCCCGACCGGGGAGAAACCGGGGCAGGCGCTAGTAGCTAGTACCACCACACATCGGCGCAAACGCACCAAAGCCTGTGTCGCTGTGTACGATGTTTTCCTGTTTGTGTTTTTTCTTTTTGGATTTTGGAGATGAGGTTTTTACGTATGCCTTCTTTTATGCCATGGAATTGTGTACTATTTTTTGGAAGGATTTGGATCCCTAAGATTTTTTTTCTAAATAGGTTGTTTGAAAATCCTATAAAGGATTTCTTTGCATTATATTTTGGAGCAAAATTTCCCTCCACTCCAATCTCTTTTTACTGTTCGGTTTGGTTTTTCTGTGCAATCAAACACACGTACTACAGTTTTCCTGTTTCTGGATTCTGAAAATCTTGCTAATCAAAAGAGCCCCTATTAATTGGGTTTCTTCCCTGACTTAATGACGTTGTTAACTGGCGCCACTTCCCCCAAGCGGCGAATGTAGGTGGTGTTGCGTCGTAGTAGACGGTGCGCCGATTCAGTGGCTGGTCAAAGTAGCGTGACGGTTTACGTGGTGGATGGTACAGTGAAGCGTCGCCTCGTTGCAGCGCCGCAGAGCCCACGCGGCGTTCATGCATGTTGTTGGAGTTAATGGCGCACTTACCTCCGCTCCTTCGACCGGCTTCAAAATGTCCCCACTGGTCCTCCCGTCTCTCACACACTCCATCACCGCTCCTCTCCCTTCACATACTTAGCTCCGCTCCTTCGTTCATACATCTCGTCGTCGCGGTGCTGGTGTCCGCCCGACGACGTCTGTGGCGTGCTCCGAGCGCCGCAACCAGACACGACACGTTCAGAGGCTCTAGCAGAAGGCGGACTGGGCTATAGCGCCGCCAACTCCACCTCCACCTCCACCACCCTCGTTCGACGCGCTCGACAGCCATTGTATGATGATGGTCGAGGAGGCACACAACACCACCTACGCAACAACCTATAGGTACCAGCCGACAGCCGCCTGCCGACCTGCTAGCTGCCCAACGTCAACAAAGTCTCGATGGCGCCGCCTCTCACCGGCAGGCGCGGTTGGACTACATCCAGACATTGTGGAACGCTGAGATGGCTCGGGTCATGCCAGGGGAGGAGTGACGCCTACCACAGGTCAACGCGTCGGCCCCTACTGGGACCCCATGGTGGAATCCGAGTACAACGGCGGTCTCCACAACTTCTCCACCACCAGCACCGACTCCGAGCCGCCTAACAAGGTGTTCGATGAGGATGAGCCACCTCTCCCGCCACCCTCCTCCTAGTTGTGTCGATCATTGATATCGATACATGCTAGAATGATGGCGTTCACGATGCTTCTATGGGAAAGCTTTCTCCGAGGGCTACGGCGATCATTGGTAATGACGTGGCCCTGGATCGGCCCCCATTGAGGTTGTCGCTAGCCCCCTCGACCAGCGATATTTGCATCTGTGAGGGGCAGCTTTTTTTCAAAATGGGGATATACCCTAGCTTCTACATCAAGTGATGCACACAACTTTTTATTGATTTATTCCATAGTGTCAAAGTTTACAAATCACGGGTCACAAAAGGTTGAAACATGTATCAACCAACGAAAGAGAGACAACATAAAGCAACTAAGCATCTCTAAGTCGGCTAATATGCTGCTAGGAAGCCCGACTGAATATATCCTGAGTGACCTCCAGGAGCCATGTACATCCAGTAATCATAAGACCTCGCTGGTCCGACGGTAGCAGAAAAGCCCATAGCTAAATCTAATGGACTGCCATATTTATGACCTGCAAAACATGAAAAGTTTTTGTTCGATTAAAGACAAGGTTATTGCGACAATTCCAAATGGACCAACAAATAGCTGAAACAAAAATACGAATTCAAGCCCTTTTTATCGATCACATTCAACCAATTACCAAACATATTAGTAATATTGGCAGGTGGTGTAATATTGTAAGTGAAAGAACAACCGATGTCGCCTAGAGGGGGGTGAATAGGCGATTAAAACTTTTCCGGTTTAAGTCTTGATAATTGCGGAATAAAACTAGGTGTTTAAATTAACAAGACAACAACCTAAAATACTAGGTTCACCTATGTGCACCAACAACTTATGCTAAGCAATATAACAACAAGGTGATCGCAATATATATATATATATATATATATATATATATATATATATATATATATATATATATATATATATATATATGACATCAAACACAAAGGCTATCACAATGTAAATTACATAAGTAAAGTAACCGAGGCACGCGGAGACGAGGATGTATTCCCGAGTTCCTCCTTGTTAAGGGAGTACGTCTCGTTGGAGGGGTGTGAGCTCGCCACAAGAGGCCTATTTAAGATGCCACAAAAGGCCTCATCCTATTCTCCGATGAACTTCACCACAAGGGTTAGTTTCACCTTCCACTATCAGAATCCTTTAAGACGGAATCCGGAGCCTTTACAACGATCTTGGGGCACACACCCACAACTCAATCGGGGGCTCCCAAACCTTGCCCGAAGCTTCACAACTCGAAGTCTTCACGACACCACCAACCGTCTAGGGTACACAATGCACCCAAGAGTAACAAGCTTCTCGAACTTCAATCCCACGAATCTTCGTGGAGAGCACAACCCGATGCAACTAATGCAAAAGGCAAGACCACACAAGGTGGTCAAGTCCTTCACTCCGAAATCCAACCAAAGCAACTAATTCTATGGAGGGATTTAAGAGGAAGAACAAAGAGGAGAAACACCAAGAACTCCAAAATCTAAATCTACTAGGTTCCCCTCACTTAGAGGAGGAATGGATTGGTGGAATGGTAGATCTAGATCTCCTCTCTTGTTTCCCTAAAAATGGGCAAGAATCATTGGAGAGAAGAGTAGGAATCAAGGTCTCAAATTTGCAACAATGGAGGAGAGAGAGAGGAAAAATGGCTGCTGGAAAAATGGGGAAGAAGGCCCCTTTTATAGGGGCCACAAAAAGTGGCCGTTGGGGCAAAAAGTGCCTCAGCCCGACAGCCCGGCCTGGGGCCGGCCAGCACCCCGGCCAGGCCGGCCGAGCATCATCGGCAGCGAACGGGAGGCGCAGGGAGCCCGGCCTGGGCCGGCCAGCAGCGAGGAGGGCCGGGCAGGCGGCCGAACCTGCCGGCCTGCCCCCGGCCTGGGCCGGCCAGGCAGAGCGCGCGCGGGCCGGGAGGCCACCCGAGGCTGCCGGCCTCGTCCCGGCCTGGGCCCGGCCAGGCCGGCCAGGCAGCCCCATTTTTTCCTTTTCTCTTTGATTTTCTGACTAAAAAAATGTCCGATGGTAAAAACGCAATAACTTTCACCCACGAACTCCGTTTTCGATAATCTTGGACTCGTTGGAATCGTCACAACGAGCTACAAGATTATGCAGAGAAACATCATAGTCCGAAAAGATATTAAAATAACAAATGGGGAAAGGTAAAACCTCTCTTTTGCAAACCGGAAATGCTATATCTTTTGCAAATGAAGTCCGAATGAAGTAAAACCAATTTTGTTGGAAAGAGGACGACAAATGCTACCATTAGAAATGTTTAAAACAAGTAAGGGAGATTTTGCAAATAATTGGAAGAGTGAAACCTTCCACGAAGAAGAACCGACAAAATCTCCAATACCGAAAACGCAATAGAAGACGCATATGAAAACCGTTTTTCGTGAACTTAGCCTTGTCATGACAAGCACGACAAGCACCAAGACCACATCACGATAAGAGCCAAATAAGAACCAATAAATATGATTGCAAGGATGCAAAGGTTTGAGCTCTGCACGAACGATACGATCAAGATACTCGATCGAGAGCACCTCTTGATAGAACGGCTATCTATCCTATAACCCGGTTTCTCAACTAACATCATGAGACCGGTAAAATAGAAAGCCTATCAAGATCATACCTTTGCCTTGCGCATAATCCACTTGAGGTCGATGATGACGATCTTCATCTTCTCAAGACGAACCACCTTTCTTGATTGCGCTTCGCTTGGTGAAGACTCACATGTTTCTCCCCCATACACCAATATGGGAGAAGCACTCTTCGACATATCTTCACATGGCCTTGAGTGTTGATCAACATAAACTCTTCTTCCCTTAGCCTTGACTCCAACAAATGGAGATCAAGCACTGCATATGGACACATCTACAAGTAGCTCAAAACAAACATTAGTCCATAGAGATTGTCATTAATTACCAAAACCACACATGGGGGCAACCATGCACTTTCAGTAAGTACTATGAACAATGCGCCAAACAATTTATGAGGAGCAGCTCTAGCAATGCATCTGTTGGGAGGGGCGGATGGCCGATGAGTTTGTCACTGGCCTCTTCCGCCATCGACATATGTACGAAGTAGCTCGAGCAGTGCATCGGTGAATCGTCGTAGTTCTAGGTTTACTTCGTCCATCGCCGTGCTCCACGGCTGGAATCTTGGAGTAGAATTAAAGGAGTTTAGGGTTTAGTTTCTATTTTACTGAATCAAGTTCTGTCCAAATTTATATTTTTATTGAATCAAGTTGTATTCAAATACTGAAAATATGTTTTAGGTCCAACTGTTTTGAGGTGCCGGTACAAAAGATACCAAAAATTACGCCGGACAAATGTTCAAAACTCTAAGAGCAGACGGATGCGACTTAGAGCATCTCCACCGGGGGTCGCAATAGGGCCCCTAAAGCTCCATTACGGCCCCGGACAGAAAAACAGGCCACACCGGGGGGTCCCTGTAGCGCCCCGACCCCAGAACTATACAATGAAGCTTTGTGCAACCGGTCATGCTACACAATCGAAGGTTACTGGGTTTACCAATCCCAGGCCAAAACCTTTGGCAGGCGTGCTCGGAATGGATCATCGGCAACGCAACACTTTGATCATGCCATAAGCTCAGACATAGCTATCATGTATAGTAGAGAGATTAAGACTGCGGAACAATTGGCACATCACAGACTCTACGGCACAAGAGATCATATAGCAACTCATATATGAGAAAGATACAAATTACACACAAAAGGGGTCACCGACCCAACAGTACATCATGCGGAAATGAGGTAGTTGTCTAATACAAAAATATCCAAATATATGCCCTAAGAGGCCTATAGATAAACATTAACCCAGCCAGTTTGTTCCGACGACTCAAGCTGCCAACTGGGAACCCCAAACTACTCGTCGATGTCCAGGAAGAAACCCCCTGGCTGCTCGGTGTCGTCCTCGTCTGAAACAAATTATAAAGGCAGCAAAGAGAGACTGAGTACGACGTACTCGCAAGTTTAGTAGGGCGATATATGCCCAATGCTGACGGAGGCCCTAAAGCTGTATAGTATTTATTTTGCATAAAGCTAGTTTTCCTTTATAAAAGACACAAGTGACTCAATGACATCGTCTACGTAGAATGTTTTTCTAAAGGGGATAAGATAGTAACTTTTCAACTTTGGTTCTCATCAAACCATTAGTAACCAGAAACATCTCATCTCCACCAAGGCACTCCCTCGAATCACCCTCGAGGAAATGAACCTTTTATCACACGTTGGATTGCAACCTCTAGCTGCCAAATTTATTAATTAGCTTCAGGTTCTCTTTGAGCTAATCCGCCTTCCCCAAGAGTTTGTCTACAACCGTGGACACGGCTTTTCGATAAGATTTACCCTGCAGGAGTGTACTAATTTACCCATTGGTACCGTCCAGCTCACCTGATTGGCCCTCTTCTGGGGAAGGCCGGCGAGTGGTCGCGGTTAAACCTTTACCTCGCATGAGACTATCCAAGAGTCATCCGTGGCGACAGGACAAGTTTACCCAGCCTATTTCAGCCCCTGCCCCCATCGCCACATCCTAAACACCATCATCCTCATCGTTTCTCTTTTCCACTCACACACCCACACGCAAATGGAAATAGCAAACTAGAGGACCCTTGGATACGCCCGCACAAGTTATTCAGTTAGTAAGGAGCCCATACACCCACCAATGGTAGCATGCTCGGTTCTTGGTTCTAGCTAAAAGCACTCTCAGCCTAGGCGGCAAGAATGAGGCAAAACACCATCCCCGATGGCAACTCATCCCTTTTAGCAATTTAATTAAGTACCAACAGTAACCACCATGTCCGAAACTTTCCATCAACATCATAACAATGGAATTAAATCACCGGCCAAAAATAACGTTTGACTAAGCATGGCTAAGCATAAGTAAACAACTAATTTAACTTTGTCACCGGTCAACACAACAAGCCTATGGTTCATAGGTGGGGAAACATGTGATGGTTCGGGGAAAACATGCATTCATAGGATACTCTAGAATTGACCAAAAATTGTCATAGAATCGAATGTAATATTATGGTGGATAAAATAAGTTTATAAACAGTAGGATGCTAGATGCCAAGAATGTTAGGTTATCTCTTGCCCTGCTTCCGAGGCGTGTAGTACTGCTCGTCGGGGTACGTAGGGTTAACCTCCACTCCGGAATCTATCGATACCCAAGCAAATATAGAAGAACAAATAAATCACACGAAGACAAGGTGCAATGCTCAAACACATGATGTCATGACAAGTTTATGCAAAGATATCATCATTTAATTTATCTAACAAATTAAATGGAGTTCCAAATAATTAGTGCAATTATTTGGAAACGACCCCATATTTATCTTAGTGACCACATTATTTATAATTTATTACATTGTTAAAGAGTTGCTTACATATGCATGAGTATGAGACGAATGTATAGGTGTTGTCCTTTTGATCGATTGGGTACCTTATTTGTAATTTTCCGAGTTTCGATGAATAAATAGTGAATTAAATAATTATTTGAATTTAATTCTTTTAATCAATCAAAGATAGACATCAAAGTAAAATTTGTGATCATGATGTGATATCAACATGGTTGGATAGCATTTGTCAAGCTGATCAATTTAATATTTTATTCACAATTTTTGGTTAAATATTCATCAAGTTATAAATTTTCCAAATTAGGTATTATTTTTGCCATTTTAGGATTTCCTAAATAAAGGCAAATTAATTTACTCAAAGGAGCATGGCAATGTCACCAATAGGTAGGTATTGTTTTTCTGAACAATTTGATATTTGATTTGCTAAAATTAGAGCATTATTTAAATAGATATCAATTATTTAAATTTGTTTTCATTTAAAAAAAGGTAAAACAATTTGGCAGATAGGCCGGCCTCATGCCGGCCAGGCCGGGCTGCAGGCCGGGTGGTGACCCGAGGCCATCGGACATTGGCCGGCCCAGGCTGGGGATCGAGGCCGGGAGGGCGCCCGAGGCTGCCGGCCTCGTGCCGGCCCAAGCCAAGACCAGGCCGGGCACCGGCCCGAGCCATCCGGCCTCAGGTCGGACAGGCCGGGGTCCAGGCCAGGCTTACGGGAATGGCGACGACGGCGACCGTCGGCACGGCGGCGCAAGGAGGCGACGCCGGAGAGGGAGAGGGGAGGGGGAGAAGGTCCAAACGGCGCGAATCTCACCCTGGTGGTGGTGCCGCGGACGGCGAGGACGGAGGAGGCCGGAGGGCGGCACGGCCGGGCTCGCATTGCGGCGGCCGACGGAGGGGAGGTTGAGGACGCAGGCGACGGCTCCGGGTGTCCCGCGGCGATTCCTCGCACCAGGACGAAGAGGGAGGAGAGGCGCGTCCTTTGCCCCGCTCCGATTTGCTCGGGGCGGCCTCTAGTGGCGGCAATGCGACGGCGCGGCGACGGCGGCACAGGAGCTCGGAGAAGCCTAGGGTTAGGGTTTCCAGGTGCGGGGAAAAGAGAGAGAGGCAGGGAGGAAACAGGTGGCGTCGGGCGGCCTCCATATCCTCCCGGGGGGCCACGGCATTCGGGGCTGCATGGGGACGGCGCGGCCGGTAGAGCGGCATGGCGGCGGTGCCGGGCACCACTGTGGAGAAGAACGTGTTTTCGCGAAACCCCCCTAGCACAAATTAAATTAATTGCAAAGTGGTCCAGCAGCAAACTTTGGGGATTTAATTGAGGCCTTTACACAATTTCTAGAAATCTGCAAAATTTCAGGTAGGCTCCCTTTAACATCTAGAACCTCCACAAAAATTTGTGTGGCAAAATAAAAAGTTTTGCACAACATTTGTTCACACGGTTTAATTATAGTCATTTTTGATAATTTCAAAATTATAGTTATTTGGAGCACTTAAGCATTTCCAAAAATAGTGAAAATATTCCTGGAGGCTCTCAGAATAATATTGAAGCTCCCCATGATTTTATTTTGAATTTTTGGAAAGCTGAACTTGGTTTCTAAAATAGAATTAGAATTTAACCAATTTTGAATTCTCAAATTTATTTCCTTGCTTGTTAATAATTTGCCTTTACCAAATAATTATAATTGGATGATTGGAACTTCCTGGACAATTTGGAAATTCCAGAAAAATTTGGTTTCACCAATTTGAGCAATTGCTTTTAGTTTGAAAATTTTGGGAAGGATTTGCTTCCCTTTTTATTGTTTTCCAATTGTTGCTTTATTAACTTAGCAATTTAAAATGTATGCCATGATGCAATGACAAGAAAAAGTGAAAATTTGGCCCATATTTTAGGGTACCAAACTGGGGCTGTTACAATTCTACCCCCCTTACAGGAATCTCGTCCCGAGATTCTAGAGTAGGAAGAGGGATGAGGGAAACATGGCAACCATTACTTCAACGATCTTCTCGATCCCGCGATGATCTTCCTCGGTGCATAACTTGGAGCTAAGAAGCTTGACGTGCCGATGGGGCGGAAAGAACAGAAGACAGCTCAGGGTATTAGGCAAGCTTTCTCCAAGGGTTGGTAATATGGACTTTGCCCAAAACCATAAGCCCTTGAGGAAAATTAAGAACAACTTGACCAACAAAGGTCGAGCCGAGGATAGGACAACCGATCACTTTGTTCAGGACCATGAAAATACTTCAAACCACCCCGATGCGTAGACTGTAGAGATTTGAAGCACCGAAAGGAGAAAGGACACCTTTTGGACTCCACGCTTGTGACATACAAAACATTTCCATAAGGTTGGAAGCTCGGCCCTAACGAGACTGATGAATTGACACACTGTCAGTGTGATTGGAAAAACTTGGGTTCACCTAGGAAGGATGGATATGGCATTGATCCACACTTAGATAGAGAGGTAAAACCTCATAAACGAGCTATTCCCAAAATAGATGGAGGGGGAGGATTGACCGAGGGACATTTAGTAACTCCGTTGTAAGATTCTCCTTGAGGTTCTAGATAGCACACTCCGGGTTCGAAACAGCCTTCAATCAATCATCAAGCGAAGGTCGTACTTGAAGATAGAGAAAAGACCGTAGGGGGAACTCTTAGATTAAGATACACATGATCCTCACGGAGAGGGGTTGATTTTAGAGATTTAAGAGATTTCGTCGAGAGACCTCCCGGTGAGGTGCGTGAACCACAACACCGAGACTGTCGGGGTTACTAATAGGCCTAGGTCATACTCTTACGGAACACCAACCATCATTTCTGCTTGAGATTCAGATTTTGTCAGGCGTGCGGATATTTCAGACTTGACATGTCCGAAGAAGGAGTTTGCGAGAGTTAACCGAAAGGTAGGATAACTAGATTCTCAAGATATGGGCTACATGGCCAAGCTCCAGAACACGAGGTAGATTGGGAGTTCCATTGGGTCACGATTACGAAGAAGAAAACTGAACCAGCATGAACTCCAAATAATGAAGCACAACTGATTTCTGATTGGGGAAACACCAGTAAGATGATGAGTTTTGACAAACTCTTCTTATTCAAGAACAACTCGGTCAGGGGCTGGGTGTGCATACATGGCTTAATCAGAGAACCGGAGGTGACAACCTACCAGCTCAACAATAATGCAAATATGCATAACCAATTGGTGATTATTCCCAGGGAGACAAAGCGAACTTCACTCGGACTCACGAGGACATATGTCACTGGTTGCGGAAGAAACTTACATTTTCACGGAATAAGATGTGGTCTTGAGAGTTTTGACACGAATCTAACTCGTTGAACGAAGGTGTGCACCTGAACGAATGGACTTGGCGACACAGACAACTCAGCTCGATGATATGATTACCAGTCATGCTAAGAGTGCCATCAAAGTCCGTGGATTTACAAAGCAATAACAATTTCTAAGAATATCCGATTACCACAATGATATGCATCCTCAACATTATCGAGCCCGAGTAGCTCGGAGGTAGATGGATAAGGAAGGGTATGAGCACCACTTCATCGAGTACGTCATGAGACTAAGCACGACCTCTTGATATAAAAAGTGTGACACTCCAAGGTGGAACGGAACAAAAGCTAGACAAGCTCTTACTCCGCGAGTTACAATACTTTGACCTGGTCCGAGAAATGGACAAGGTACCGGAGTTTGCTTCTCCTGTCATCCCGAAGTGGAATGCCTTGACGAACCGCAAGAAATACATGCATCAGAACACCCCAATGCACGATAAAACTTGACTGTCAGCAGACAGATAGAGGGCGGACAACAGATTTAGATTAAGGAACGGGCTAGCAACAATTTCACGATATTACAGAAGCCCTTGTTAGCACTCTTCCGACAACTAGTGCCGAAAGGGTTTCAGGAACGGTGTTAGTAGAGGAATCACAATTGTTGCTGGAAAAACTCGCTAAGAGCAATCCCGTCGTGATTCAGATGGCTCCCTAACAGAAAGTCTAGGTAAAGCTACTGACAGAGAAGAGCATTGTTGAGGAAAACAATTACGGCTGCAACCTCGAGCTTGAAGATTAACTTCAATTTTTGCCAACCTGAAGTAGGGTTTGACAATTAACATCAGGGTTCAACGGAAAAGACCTTGGGTTAAAGATCAGCTTCATGCATCAGAACTCTCAACAGCATAATGCTCACAAGGGTGACAACCCTCATGAATCATTACACCAGAGCCGTAGCACAATCCGGGACCTTCGGTTCAAGATCTTGGACTAAGCAAAGGAATTTCTTGACGATCCACAATACTTCCTCTTTTCGGGCTTTAGAATTGGCAGACGAGCAGAGCTAACCAGTAGACTAAAGGTAGAAGCCAACCCCGAGAACCTAGGGTAGAATTGCAGACGAGCAAAAGAACCGTTAAATCAAATAGAGGTAAGATTTCAGAGTAGAGCGAGTTGGATAAGGAGTAAAAAGAATCCTAAGAAGGTTTTCAAAACTCGTTTTTAGGTTATAAATAATTTTCACGAACTAGACTCGACATCGACCAATAGAACGGGTTTCCTACAGGCAGTCCTGCTCTGATACCAAATTGTAGCGCCCCGACCCCAGAACTATACAATGAAGCTTTGTGCAACCGGTCATGCTACACAATCGAAGGTTACTGGGTTTACCGATCCCAGGACAAAACCTTTGGCAGGCGTGCTCGGAATGGATCATCAGCAACGCAACACTTCGATCATGCAATAAGCTCAGACATAGCTATCATGTATGGTAGAGAGATCAAGACTGCGGAACAACTGGCACATCACAGACTCTACGACACAAGAGATCATATAGCAACTCATATATGAGAAAGATACAAATTACACACAAAAGGGGTCACCGGCCCATCAGCACATCATGCGGAAACGAGGTAGTTGTCTAATACAAAAAGATCCAAATATATGCCCTAAGAGGCCTACAGAT
This sequence comes from Puccinellia tenuiflora, assembly GCA_012064385.1. Lineage (NCBI taxonomy): Eukaryota > Viridiplantae > Streptophyta > Magnoliopsida > Poales > Poaceae > Puccinellia > Puccinellia tenuiflora. Next base: position 156,411 of record QRDG01000908.1, on the reverse strand, counting down.
AAACATTAACCCAGCCAGCTTGTTCCGACATCCCAAGCTGCCACCTGGGAACCCGAACTACTCGTCGATGTCCAGGAAGAACCCCCCTGGCTGCTCGGTGTCGTCCTCCTCTGAAACAAATCATAAAAGCAGCAAAGAGAGACTGAATACGACGTACTCGCAAGTTTAGTAGGGCGATATAGGCCCAATGCTGACGGAGACCCTAAAGCTGTATAGTATTTATTTTGCATAAAGCTAGTTTTCCTTTATAAAAGACACAAGTGAATCAATGACATCGTCTACGTAGAATGTTTTTCTAAAGGGGATAAGATAGTAACTTTTCAACTTTGGTTCTCATCAAACCATTAGTAACCAGAAACATCTCATCTCCACCAAGGCACTCCCTCGAATCACCCTCGAGGAAATGAACCTTTTATCACACGTTGGATTGCAACCTCTAGGTGCCAAATTTATTAATTAGGTTCAGGTTCTTTATGAGCTAATCCGCCTTTCCCAAGAATTTGTCCATAACCGTGGACACGGCTTTTCGATAAGATTTACCCTACTGGGGTGTACTAATTTACCCATTGGTACCGTCCGGCTCACCTGATTGTCCGGCGAGTGGGCGCGGTTAAACCTTTACCTCGCATGAGACTATCCAAGAGTCATCTGTGCCGACAAGACAAGTTTACCCAGCCTATTTCAGCCCCTGCCCCCAACGCCACATCCTAAACATCATCATCCTTATCGTTTCTCTTTTCCACTCACACACCCACACTCAAATGGAAATAGCAAACTAGAGGACCCTTGGATACGCCCGCACAAGTTATTCAGTTAGTAAGGAGCCCATACCCCCACCAATGGTAGCACGCTCGGTTCTTGGTTCTAGCTAAAAGCACTCTCAGCCTAGGCGGCAAGAATGAGGCAAAACACCATCCCTGATGGCAACTCATCCAAGCCTTTTAGCAATTTAATTAAGTACCAACAGTAACCAACGTATCCGAAACATTCCATCAACATCATAACAATGGAATTAAATCACCGGACAAAAATAACGTTTGACTAAGCATGGCTAAGCATAGCTAAGCATAAGTAAACAACTAATTTAACTTTGTCACCGGCCAACACAACAAGCCTATGGTTCATAGGTGGGGAAACATGTGATGGTTCGGGGAAAACATGCATTCATAGGATACTCTAGTATTGACCAAAAAATTTCATAGAATCGAATGCAATATTATGGTGGATAAAATAAGTTTATAAAACAGTAGGATGCTAGATGCCAAGAAGGTTAGGTTATCTCCTGCCTTGCTGCCGAGGCGTGTAATACTGCTCGTCGGGGTAGGTAGGGTTAACCTCCACTCCAGAATCTATCGATACCCAAGCAAATATAGAAGAACAAATAAATCACACGAAGACAAGGTGCAATTCTCAAACACATGATGTCATGACAAGTTTATGCAAAGATATCATCATTTAATTTATCTAACAAATTAAATGGAGTCCCAAATAATTAGTGCAATTATTTGGAAATGACCCCATATTTATCTTAGTGACCACATTATTTATAATTTATTACATTGTTAAAGAGTGACCCGAGGCCATCGGCCTTTGGCCGGCCCAGACTGGGGATCGAGGCCGGGAGGGCGCCCGAGGCTGCCGGCCTCGTGCCGACCCAAGCCAAGACCAGGACGGGCACCGGCCCGAGCCATCCGGCCTCAGGTCGGACAGGCCGGGGTCCAGGCCGGGCTTACGGGAATGGCGACGACGGCGACCGTCGGCACGGCGGCGCAAGGAGGCGACGCCGGAGAGGGAGAGGGGAGGGGGAGAAGGTCCAAACGGCGCGAATCTCACCCTGGTGGTGGTGCCGCGGACGGCGAGGACGGAGGAGGCCGGAGGGCGGCACGGCCGGGCTCGCATTGCGGCGGCCGACGGAGGGGAGGTTGAGGACGCAGGCGACGGCTCCGGGTGTCCCGCGGCGATTCCTCGCACCAGGACGAAGAGGGAGGAGAGGCGCGTCCTTTGCCCCGCTCCGATTTGCTCGGGGCGGCCTCTAGTGGCGGCAATGCGACGGCGTGGCGACGGCGGCACAGGTGCTCGGAGAAGCCTAGGGTTAGGGTTTCTAGGTGCGGGGAAAAGAGAGAGAGGCATGGGAGGAAACAGGTGGCGTCGGGCGGCCTCCATATCCTCCCGGGGGGGCATGACATTCGGGGCGGCATGGGGACGGCGCGGCCGGCAGAGCGGCATGGCGCCAGTGACGGGCGCCACTGTGGAGAAGAACGCGTTTTCGCGAAAACCCCCTGGCACAAATTAAATTAATTGCAAAGTGGTCCAGCAGCAAACTTTGGGGATTTAATTGAGGCCTTTACACAATTTCTAAAAATCTGAAAAATTTCAGGTAGGCTCCCTTTAATATCTAGAACCTCCACAAAAATTTGTGTGGCAAAATAAAAAGGTTTGCACAACATTTGTTCACAGTGTTTAATTATAGTCATTTTTGATAATTTCAAAATTATAGTTATTTGGAGCACTTAAGGATTTCCAAAAATAGTGAAAATGTTCCTGGAGGCTCTCAGAATAATATTGAAGCTCCCTATGGTTTTATTTTGAATTTTGGAAAGCTGAACTTGGTTTCTAAAATAGAATTAGAATTTAACCAATTTTGAATTCTCAAATTTATTTCCTTGCTTGTTAATAATTTGCCTTTACCAAATAATTATAATTGGATGATTGGAACTTCCTGGACAATTTGGAAATTCCAGAGTAATTTGGTTTCACCAATTTGAGCAATTGCTTTTAGTTTGAAAATTTTGGGAAGGATTTGCTTCCCTTTTTTATTGTTTTCCAATTGTTGCTTGATTAACTTAGCAATTTAAAATGTATGCCATGATGCAATGACAAGAAAAAGTGAAAATTTGGCCCATATTTTAGGGTACCAAACTAAGGCTGTTACAGTCGCAAAGCCTATGTCTAGCCCAAAAACTGTCCGGCACCGCTAACAGGGCCTCCAAAGTTGGGGGCTGCCTTCGCGATGCCGGACACTGTCCGGCCCGAGTCTCCGACAGATATGGCCCACCCGTCAACCACACGAAAATGTTTCTTCTCCGGATTAATGGCACCGTGATAGGAAACCGGTACACACGCGGGCGTAAATGTCACCGCTTTCCCACGCCACGCCGGTGCAGCATGCAGGCGACGGGACTGGACGGCTACGCGGCGCATTAACGCGGCGCCAGCCCACCCGCCAGGCCACGCGCCGGCGCGGCGGTCAGCCCATCGGTCTGCACGCTTTCCCCCTCGGACGCCTCGCCGCCCCGCGCCCCCTCTGCCCGTGAATAAATAGAGGCAGAGGGGTGGCGATGGCGATCCACACCCCATCTCCGCCGGCTCGCGATCTCCTTCCCTCTCATCTTCCATCGCCGCCCGCTCGCGATCTCCACCATGAACAACAACGATCCACACCGCATCCCCGCTCGAAGCGCCACCCTGCACGTCCCGGAGGCGAAGATCTTCCACCAGTACGGGCTCCTCTGCCCGCCGGACTGCCGCCTCCCCAAGGAGTGGGTCATTTCTGTCGGGGGCCTCGCCGTGCCGCCGCTCCCCGCCAGCGATGAAGGCCTCCACCTCGCCATCCTCGAGCGGCGGGATAGGATGACGGTGGCGGAGCGGAACCAGCCGGAGAACGCCGCTGACAACGTGGGCGCCTGGCTCGCCCGCCTCCACCGGGAACTTTACGAGGAGGTGGCGGATTACGACCGCACGCGCTGGGGGAAGCCGGCGAAGTGGAACGCGGCCGGGCGCGAGAAGTGGTGGGGTGCCACCGGGCACACCGTGGCCAGCGCCATCGAGGCCGCCCGCCGCCACGCCGCAACGGGGAGCCAAATCCCGTTGAGGCTGGTGCCGGTTCCCCCGCGGCGAGCACCCTCGCCGCCACCGAAGCGGCCTCGGCGCGGCTGGCTGTCCATCTGCGCTCGCGGCGGCGGGAGCAGCAGCGGACGCGGGAGCGGGAGCCGCCGCGACGACACGCCGACACGGCGTGTCAAGGAGGAGCCGGAGGACGTCAAGCCCGTGGTGATTCCGCCGGGCTTCGAGGTGCCACCGGAGCTACAGGACGACGTCCACGACGGCGACTGCCCCGGGCTTTCCTGGGCCTGGACTCGGTGGAGATGCTCTGTCGGCTCTCCTTTTAACAAGCAGCCAACCAGCTGCTGCTTGATTGTACGCAAAGGCCGGCCGGCGCTGTATGCCTGCGTCGATCAGATCCGCGCGCGTCATCCCCCAGAGCGCACCAGGCATGGTACGCAAACGTGACAGCCAAAACAAAAGCACGCCGCAGCATGCAATGCTGCTCCCGCTGCTGCCACGCCAAGATTCGCGTACGTACGCCCGCGCGTGCCGAGAGCGAGAGGACACGGCCGTCGGCCGGGGAATCGGAGATCGCCCTCCTCTGGACAGTCAGAGGCAAGGCAACGCCACCGGCAGGCACCGATTCAAGTGTAAATCGGTGGCCTAGCTGACCGACTAGCTACCTAGCTGTGGGCGTGGGAGCCGATTGCATGGGTCGGAGGGCAACGTGTAGAGTATATGTGGCATATACATAGCCATTGAAAAGAGGCATTTCTATCTTAATTTGATGAATGCTGCCTAGTTATGGATGTGCTGCCCAATAATATTTCGACGGATGTATACTACAGGAAAAGGGTTGTACGTCGACCGCTCAGAACCGTTGGCATTGGGGGTTATATCGTCGGCGTAGATGTATGTCGACGGTCACCCACCATCAGCAACTCGACATATAACTGTCGAAGTTTGGCCTGTCGACATATGATGGGATTTCGACGCTCTAGATCCTTCGCTTCAGACGAAACCCTAACTCGTTGACCAGAAAGTCAACAGTTATGACACAAATATAAATATTTTTATTTTTAAAAATTTATTAATTATGCTCAAGTTTAGTAAAATTTATACAAGTGCCGTTAAAAGGTTATCATGCAATTTTTTTAAGCAAACATCATTAAGTACGTACGAAATAAAAGGAACAAAGAAAATAGGAAAAATAAACTGTATGCACACGGCCTTAACCGTCGGCATATGTTTAACGCCGTGTGGGTGAGAAACGGCGGTCGTCATGTTGTTAAGCCAGAACGGCCGTCAGCATATGTTTTTTTTGCCGACGGTAGCGCGAGGATGGCCGTCGGCGTACGCCCTATTTGCCAACGGCGATATATATGCCGAAGACCTGAACAGCAGTACCGTCGGCGTAGGTCTTGTTTGTCGATGGCCAAAGATGTGCCGACGGTTACTGTTTGAACATCAGACATTTTTCCTGTAGTGGTACGTGCTCCCGATACTTACGATTTCTCGTGGAGGTACCAAATTGTCCCATAGGGAGAACGTGTGTTGTCTTAGATATCAGGAACCTCTATATCATTTTCAATTTTCTCTTGAATCTAGGAGGTATACTCGGGGCTCGATCAGACTGTGTATAATTGAGCTATGTAGCTCACCACCATGGATCATAGCGTTGCTCAACGCCCCATCGAGGCGTTGAACTTTGCATGTCAGCGGCCAGGATGGCAACAGGTCGGCTCGACACCTCAACACTTTTGACCCGGCCAGGGCGTTGGTTGAGCACTCCTCATTTAGGGTTTAGGGTTTAGGACAGGCGCCGAGCAAAAGGGTCAACTACAACTATCTACAGATTCATTCACATGACTCATTCCGGCTTGGATTTCAGAATTGTCACTTCTCACTCTAAACTCATCGATCCCGATCGAAACCCACGACAGCTACGCGCAGTGTCATATATACTTTTTCACAACCACAACTAATGTGGGGGCATTTTTTTCTTCCAACGGCCCCTACGTCGCTCCTCGTGAGCGGCTCGAGCGGAACCCTAAAAGGCGCCCCCGCCGCCCCACCCCGCCTCCCACTCGCCACTGTCGGCTCACGTCGCCGGGCAAAGCCCGCTAGCGGCCGGCGGCGGCGGGATCTGTTTTCTCGCAGTGCTAGGGGGCTCTTGCCATGGCTGGGAGGCTCGGGGATGCGTTGCATGGTGGCCATGGCCTCGTGGCGGCGACAGCCTTCTCTCCGGCGGAGGTCCTGCCGCTGCGGCGCGGTGGTAGATGGTGGTGTGGCTGCGTGCGCAGGAGGCGCGTGGCGGCCGCAAGGAGAAGCTTCGGGCTCGATCTGGGCTCGGATGGGCCTCGGTTGGAGCTTGCCGGGTAGGTGTGCGAGAATGTTGGCGACATGGTGGTGTGTTGTCGCGGCGTTGCTGGGTGCTGGCGCACGGTGAGGTGGGACGTGGGTCGTGCTATGGGCCGCGGTTCCTCGCGTTTCGGCGTCGGCGGTGGAGACATGGTGCTCCTGGTGCGGAGGTGCCCCTGCTGAGCGGAGCGACTCAAGAGCTCCAGGCGCGTGGAGTTGCTAATGGATTGCGGCTAGTTCGGCGGACCAGTCGGACTCGCGGCGCGGGCGGGCGCAAGGCATGTCCATGTCGAGCGAAAGCTCTGCTCCGGGCTGTTTGTCGTGGCAGACGGCGACGACGCCTTGGGGCGCCATTTCTCTCCTTGGGGACGCCGTCGAGACGTGGTGCTTGCCTTCCGCCCGCGCCACTCCGGGCGAAACCTTAGATCTTCCGGGATCGGGCGATGATGGCGCTTTGCGTCATGCTCCCCCTTGGGGGCATCGTTTTTGAAGTGGTGGCCGGCTGGAGAGACCTGTGGTTGCGGGAGGTGGTGGCGGCGAGGATGTCGGGGATGAGGTGACAGCGGCAGCTGCAGTTGTCTTTTAGGCCGGGGCGGCGGCCCGGATGTTGGTACGGCGGCCGTGGTCTGCGAGCGGTTCTCCCTGTGCAGCTTGGGCTGCGGGTGGCTGAGTCGTGCGACCTCGTGGCTCGGGTGCGAGCGGTGCTACGTCGGGACGGCGGTCCCGGAAGGTGGTGTTGACGATGAGGGTGTCGGAGTTGATATGGCAGCAGCGGTTGTCTTTTAGGCCGGGGCGGCGGCCCCGGATGTTGGTACGATAGCCCGTGGTCTGCGAGCGGTTTACCCTGTGCAGCTGGGGTTGCGGGTGGCTGAGTCGTGCGGTGTCGTGGCTCGAGCGCGAGCGGTGGTACGTCAGGATGTTGGTCCCGGAAGGTGGTTTTGGCGGTCTGCTAGGCGTGGCGGAATGGTTGGATGTCGGTGCGGCGGCCCCGAGTGATGTTGTGGGCTCGTCGGAGGGTTGGCTTCTTCATCTTCGCTTGAGCGTCCCGTGTTTGCACCTCCCTTTGTAGTCACGGCGTCTTCTCTGTGGCCGGTGGTGTTTGGCCTTCTGTCTTGTAACAGCCCCAGTTTGGAACCTGAAAATATGAATAATTTTTCCACTTTTTCATCTCAGGTTTGCATCATGGCATGCATTTGAATTTGCTAATTCTAACAAGCAACATTTGGAAACATTCAAAAGGGGGAAGCAAAACCTTCCCAAACCTCCAAACCAAATGCATTTGCTCAACTTGGTAAACAAATTAATTTGAACTTCCAATTTGTCTAGGAAGTTCCAATAATCCAATTATAATTATTTGTCAAAAGCAACTTCTTAACAAGCAAAGAAATAAAAAATTGAAAATTCAATTTGGTTCAATTCAAATTCTATTTTGAATCCAAGTTCGACTTGTCAAAAATTCAAAATAAAATTTTGGAGAGCTTCATTATTATATTGGGAACCTCCAGGAATATTTTCACAATTTTATGAATTGTATAAGTACCCCAAGTAATTGGATTTTGGAAATTATTAAAAATTGCCGTATTCACACCCTATGAACAAATGTTGATCAAAACCTTATATTTTGGAGCACAAATTTGTGTGGAGCTTCTACCTGTCAAGCGGAGGGTACATGAATTTTTCCAGAATTTATAAAAATGTCTAAAGGCCTGAATTAAATAGCTGAAACCCTGTTAGTTTTAAAAATTTGAAAACGGGAAAAAGGACCAGGGGTTTTTTCGCAAAATCCCCTTTTCTCCTTCACTGTGGCGCCAGGAATGGCACTGGCGCCATGCCACGCTGCGCCGCTCACCTGCTCCCTCCCGCGTGGCTGCTCGCCCTGCGCCTGGTCGAGGATAAGGAGGCCCCTCCCGACGCCCTGCACTCGCCTGCTCTCTCTCTCTCTCTCTCTCTCACGGAAACCCTAACCCTAGGCCTTCCCGAGCTCCTGTCGCCGCCGCCGCCGTCACGGACGCAGTCGATTCTGGCAGCCCCGAAGCAAACCGACGCCGCCATCGCCTCCGCCGCGTCGTCCACTCCCTCCCCGCCAGTTGAATCGAGCCGGGGCGTCCTCTACCGCGAGAGCGCCGCCGTTCCCTTCCTCTCCGGCCGCCGCGCTCCGGGCAAGATCGTCGACATTTCCGACCTCCTCCGACCACGCCGAGCACACCCACTCTTCTAGGGTGAGCACGCCGTCCTCCGGGACATCTCCTTCTTCCTCCTCCTGCTCTGTAGCCTCGCCTCCGTGCGAGAGGCCGCCCGGCCGTCCTCCATGACCGTGCGATGTCGAGCACTCGCGCTTCGCCATGCGTCCTCCCTTCCGTCTCCGAGCACGCGCACGGCTACGGCCTCCACATCCGCACTCGTTTGCACTCACGCACACCCACTGAGCGCCGCCAGGACGAGGTCATCGCCGGCCGTTGTTCTCCGTCGGGTACCGCCGCCGTGCTCCCGGCCTGGGTACCGGCCCGGCCGGCCAGGAGGCCGGCAGCCTCGGGTGGATGCCCGGCCTGGTGTCGGTCTGGGCCGGCCGGAGGCCGGATGGCTCGGGTACCAGCCCGGCCTGGGTCCCGGTCTGGGCCGGCTGGAGGCCGGATGGTTCGGGTCTGTGCCCGGCCTGTGGACCGGCCTGCCTGTTTGGAGGCCGGCCTGCCAGTGTTTTCTATTTTTCCTTTTGGAAATAAAATAAAATAAAAGATTTAATAACTAATTGAATATTGCTTAAAATTTAGCAAATAAAATACCAAATTGTTCAGAAAAACAAACTCTACATGTTAGTGTCCTTGTAATGATCTTTTGAAACTATTATCTTGCTGTTTATTTAAAAATTACTAAAATGGCAAAATTAATAACAATATTGGGAAAAATCATAACTTGATGAATAATTACCCAAAAATTGTGAATAAAGTATCAAAGTGCTCAGCATTTCAAATGCTATCTAATCATGCTAATATCACCTCATGACAACAAATTTTCCTTTGATGTTATTCTTTAATTGGTTAAAAGAATTAAATTCAAATGATTATTTAATTCACCAATTATTCAACGATACTCGGAAAATTGCAAACGAGGTAACAAAATGATCGGAAGAATAATACCTACCTATTCATGTCATATTCATGCATATTTAAGCCAATTTCTAGTAATGTAATAATTTATAAACCATGTGGTCACTAAGTTAAATATGGGGTTGCTTCCAGATAATTACACTAATTATTTGGCACTCCATTTAAAATTGTTAACTAAATTATATGATGATATCATTGCATAAATTTGACATGTCATCATGATTGTGCAATGCACCTTGTCTTCGTGTTATTTATTTTGTTCTTCTGTTATTATTGGGTATCGATAGATTCAGGAGTCGAGGGTTCCCCTACCTACCCCGACGATCCGTACTACACGCCCCGTCAGCAAGGCAAGAGATAACCTAACCTTCTTGGCATCTAGCATCCTATTATTTTATACAACTATTTTATCCACCATAATATTGCATTCGGTTCCAATGTCAATTTTTGGACAAGACATAGAGTATCCTATGAATTGCATGTTCCCTAAGCCATCACATGTCTCCCCTCCTATGAACCATAGGTTTGATGTGTTGGCCTGAGTTAATGATATAATTGTTGTATATATATGCTTAGCTATGCTTAGCCATGCTTAGTCGAATGCTATATTGTCCGGTGATTAAATTCCATAATTACGATGTTGATGGAATGTTCGGACATGTTGGTTACTTGTGGTACTTAATTAAATTGCTTAAAAGGCTTGGATGAGTTGCCATCGGGGATGGTGTTTTGCCTCATTCTTGCCCCTAGGTGTGAGTTCTTGTCTCTAGAACCAAGACTGAGCGTGCTTCCAACGGTGGGGACATATGGAATCCTCTTTAACTAAATATCTTGTGTGGGCGTATCCAAGGGTCCTCTAGTTTGCGCTTTCCATTTGCGTGTGAGTTGTAGGTGGATGAGGCGCGATGAAGAGGGTGTGTGTGGTGTTAGGGTGTGGCGATGGGGGCAGGGGCTGAAATAGGCTGGATAAACTTGTCCTGTCGCCACAGATGACTCTTGGATAGTCTCATGCGAGGTAAAGGTTTAACCGCGCCCACTTGCCAGCTTTTTCCCGGAAGAGAGCTAATCAGGCGAGCCAGACGGTACCAATGGGTAAATTAGTACATCCCTGCAGGGTTTAATCTTTTCGAAAAGCCGTGTCCGCGGTTATGGACGACTTGGGAACGGATATACGAGACCATAGAAAACCTTAACTTAATTAAAATTTGGCAACTAGAGGTTACAACTCAACGTGTGTTAAAAGGTCCATTTCCTCGAGGGTGATTCGAGGGAGTGCCTTGGTGGAGACGAGTGGTGTTTCTGGCTACCGTTGGTTCAAGGTGAACCGAGGAAGAAAAGTTTACTATCTTACCCCGTTATGAAAAACCTTCTGAGTAGTCGATACCATGAGTCAGTTATGTCTTCAAAAATGAAAACTAGCTTTATGCAAAATATCCACTATACAACTTTAGAGCCATGTCATCATTAGGCCTATATCGCCCTACTAAACTTGCGAGTACGTCGTACTCAGTCTCTCTTTGTTGATTATTACTTGTTTCAGAGGAGGACGACACCGAGCAGACAGGTGGGTTCTTCGTTGACATCGACGAGTAGTCTGGGGTTCCCAGGTGGCAGCTTGGGACGTCGTGGAACAAGCTGGCTGGGATTGTTTATCTGTAGGCCTCTTAGGCCTATTTTGGATCTTGTTGTTTAGACAACTACTTCGCTTCCGCATGATGTACTGTTGGGTCTGTGACCTCTGTGTGTAATATTTGTATATTTCTCGCTATATGAGTTGCTATATGATCTTTTGTGTCTTAGAGTTTCACAAGTCTTGCTCTCTTTATTATGCTTTGATAGCTATGCCAGTGTTTATGCCATGATCGAGGTGTTGCGTGGGAGCGGTAATTCCATGTCCTTCGATTGTGTAGCATAGCCTGTGGGTTACATAGCCTCTCTGCATAATTTCGGGGTCGGGACGCTACAAGTCTTGACGAGTTGGCGTATCTCGAGGTTGTGTGGCTCTGCACCGTGGTGTTGGGTTTGTTGTATGGTTTTCGCCCAGTTTCTTCCGATAATAAACCGGACACCTTCTTCTTAATTAATGAAACGACAAAGCTTGTACCTTCATTTAAAAAAAAACTAATGCGGGGCCAAAAAGGTTTTACACACTCTCGATCATAATCCCATTGTTTGACCCTCGTAGTCGTAGGGTTAGGACCATGCAAGCCTCCACATCCACCACCACCGGTCCCTAGGCCAGACGCAAATCGATCATGCCTCCTTTTGCAATACCCCCGGTAATCAATGCAATGATGGACAATTGAAAACAGAAAGGCGTGATGATGATCGTGCATCATCATATATTGCCGCCGTGGTCCAAACGCAAATCACTCCCTCCGAGGGACGCGATTAGGATAGGATTAATTAGCATGCTATAATTAGCTGTAGCTTGTCAAAGGCTATGACTCTACGATCGAGCTCGTGGGATCCTAGCTACTCCATAGCGTCGACTTGTCTTGTCGTCCATAGCCAAAGATCCCGAATTAAATCCGTCGAGTTTGACGGCGAGATCTGTGCGTGCGTCTTGGCAAGATCGTACTAGTGATCTCCACGTGTTGCTTTTCCGTTGTACATGCATCAGAAGTGGGGCACGACAATTGACATGGGCGCTCCGTTTCAAAAAGGAATGCTCCCCATATGTGGGTTCTTGTGTGTGCAGCGGGTCCACTGCTCTATTCACAATCCCCAACCCATTTCCATTTCCCACCCAAGCGGGGGTACTTTTCTATCAGCCTTTATCGTTCTCTACAAGCAAAGTTATCGTGATGACGTCAGCAGCCACACACTGGCTAGTGTTGTTTTCTCAACTTAACAAGCTAAATAAAACGGGGAAATCTGTATTGGCCCCATATGCACCCACTACCTAACAAATTTCATTTCAAATGTTAAAAAATTCTGAACAAAATTTTTGGGTATGCACACGGACATTCTATGTTCGCACACAAAATTTTACGAATTATGGCCTATGTAAAAAAGACAATTTCCGGTGCTCCTAAATAAGTTTTTACCAAACATTCTTTTTTTTGTCTTTTTTACACAAATCAGAATAAATATCATTTCTTATACTACCTCCTAACCGAAAAAAGTGTCGCAGCTTATATGTATATTTGTTCAAGCTAAGGTGTTTTCTCCCGACACTTTTAATGGATCGGAGGGAGTACATAGAATGTCCAAATGTAGATCCAAATTTATGTTCCATATTATATTTTGAAATATATTTAAAATACATTTTACATAACCGATGAAATATATTTAAAATACATTTTCTCGTGCATTGTCACGCTCTCTGCGGTGTAGCCCGCGATAGCCCCTCTGCCTCAGCCCGACGGATTCCTCTTTTTTTTTTATCCAATAGTGCATCCATCCACAACGGTAATTCTGCTAAACTAACCAGCTGGTAGAAGAGAATGTCAAGAACTATACTGACTACGAAGCGACGACGACGACGACAGATTAAGCGGTCTTATGGGTGATTATAATTGCCTATCTATTACTCACTCCGTTCGTAAATATAAGATATTTTAGATAGTTCATATGTTGACTAGATACAGATCAAAATGAGTGAACATACATATACGAACATGTGTCTACGTGTGAGTTTAGCAAAATACTAAAACATTTTATATTTAGCAATCAGAGGGATTATATAATTAAAAAAGCTCCGAGGATGTGGCAACAGAAAAGTAGGACCAAATACTCGCTACAGCAGCAGACGACGAGCTAGCTTGCGCAACAGTTTCAGGAAACAAATACTGTACTCCAGACCAGTAGCCAGCGTCGTCAACTGTGTATCGCTCGCCGCACGACGCGGCGTCGGCGTGCGTGGCGAGATAAGATTAAACCCCGGCCCATGGTTGTACTCGCCGGCATACTGGTGTCCGCCGGTGGGGGCTAGTCAACGGAGAGGACCGACCGGTGTCCGGCGGTGGTGATGCTAGGAGACTAGAGTATCTAGGTTCGGTCGGTGCGTGCGTGTTCAAGTCGAGAGGAGACGGAAACCTACCGGAGCTACTGCTACGGACGTACGCACGCACGGTCGGTCTCGGTTTCTTGCTCATGTATCCGCTTCCCTCCCTATTCCAGCGCCATGATCCAACCAACTGCAAGATCCCGTCCATGTCGCCGGGGAGCAGAGCAGTGGTTCCCGTAGGCACGATGATCGCCTGGGCGATTCTGGCAGGCACGGCACGCGCTGGTTTGTGGGTCCACGGATTCTGAAACAGGCAGCATCGGAGTATTATGATTCACTACTCCATTCCGTCGTAATAGGAGCATCTCCATTGCCTCCCCGGAGATATATTCTAGAGCATGTCCGTCCGTAGTCGGCGTCTCCAAAATATGTCCGCTATGAGGTGTCATACACGTATCCAGCTCCGAATTATCAGTTGTCATCAATATTTTCATATTCTATCTAAAATCGCATAAAAGATAAATAATCTTGTAGCTGGTGCTGAGATGTTTCATCACGAATTTGTTGATGCGTCAAAAATTGAGAAAACTCCGCCGGAACGCCACTTGTGAGGGCCCTGGTACTCAAACCGACGTTCAAACATCATATCAGCATCTCGCTCAATCTCGATGATAATGTTTTGCATGATAACACAGGCATTCTCACATCTGATCTAGCGACCATCACAGGGGAGGGTACCAAACAACAACAAACCGAGTTTGGAGCACATCAAATCAAATGCTCGCTTCACATGTTTTCGAACATTCCTTTAGTCTCTTTGCAAAGTGAGATTTTGCTTGAGTAATAGGATTGTGAATTGTCTTCACAAATGTCGACCAACTAGGATAGAAACCATTTGTTAGGTGCTGCCCCCTTGTCGTATTGATGATGAACCTTGTTCTCATAGTTGCACTTCCGAACTTGGACTTCGGCAAGTCTCGCAAGTATCGGAAAGCGTTGGAGCACGTTGATATCATTGTGAGAACAGTCCATGGCTAAAAATGCGTAGATGATGTAATCTACCACAGTTTGAAGTACAACATTACACGCTCCAACATGTTCTCCTTTATACATCCCTTTTCCAAGCGAATGAACAATTCTTCTATCTCTAACGTATACAATCGATGCTTTGAAACATCCCATGAAATCCAATGAATCTATATCAGAGTATGAAGAAGAGCGTCGAACTATTAAAGGGATGACAACCACTTAGTTATAGCTTGATAACGCACATCGTTAGTCAAATGTGATCCGACATGGGTAGACGAGGCTTGCTCTGCCAGCGAATTCCGAGCGTCGAGCCCGGCTGCTTCGCCTGCGTCGATCCCCCCCTCCTGCGCCTTCCCCTTCCCTTCGGGAGCTTTTGATCCGCGTGGCGCCATGGCTACGACGAGAGGTGGGCTGGAACGAGAGAGGCGGCGAGACGAGGCCGGGGGGAAATGAAATTGGGGGAGAGTTCAGTGGAGGATTTGGAGATTTTCGTGTGTCAATGATAGCGGGCCCACCCGTCAGTTTCGTGTCCGGCACGCCAAGCGGCTCCCGCAGCAGAGGACGTGGGCTACGTGCGCCGGACGAGATATTGGGTCTCGCCGGACGAAACCGGGATATTAGCGTTGCGACTGGACGCTAACTTTCGTCTAGCGCGCCCAATAGAGTTTTTAGGGCCCCAACTGGAGATGCTAGATAAATATATACCTAATAATAAAAGCAATAAGGTTTCCGGTCATCTGAACTGCCCCTCAAGTTGGTAAAAATTACCCACCTATGCCATCCATAAGTCATAAAAAACTATTTGTATTTTTGAGTTCAACAGCCTGATTCCTTCGCTTCGTTCGTACGTCGCTCGTCGGCAGTCTCGTTGGGAATCCGTCGCCCCCTCGCCTGTCCCGCACAGACTTCTAGCAGCAGCGTTGACCACGCTCGCGACCACCCGGCCTTCGCCTCCTCCCATTCTCTTGTCCAGCACGGCAGCAGCAGCGCACTGCGCCGCGGACATCCACCCACCTCGGGCCAAGCCCTCCCCTCTGGTTTTGCCTCCGCGCCACGGACAGGGCCGCTCCGTGAGTCGCTCGCCCTCCTCTACCTTCAGCCACTAGCGGGCGGAGGGAGCGGGAGGGGTGATGCGTCCTCGCCGACCAGGTCTAAGTCGAGCGTGTCGTGTTCCTCAATCTCCTCTCCGAGTCGCGTACAACGCTTGCTCGCCTAGCCCCATCCACTAGCAGCGCCACTCCAACAACGTACACAGCCGACACATGTGTTGTTGCTTGTATACGTGTTACAAATACAATCTATCAGCTTTGGTACGAAACAGTGTACGTGCATTGTTCATCCATCCGGTCTGCAAGCTTGGTTAGCTAGGTGAGCAAGTGAGTCCGATGCTAGCAGCTGGTTACCGTATACGTGCATATGTAAGCTAAACCGTGGCAATATATGGAGCACATTTGTCTGCCGGACGGCCGTGAGCCCGTGCCTGGCTCACCGGCGTCGATGACCACGCCATTGTCTCACTGACCACATCTGCGTCGCCACGTCGGGACGCCATCCGAGCGTTTCGAATGTGTTGTTTGTCCCAGAGCCGAAAATACCACCCTCTCGTCTCACCGGGGCGGCGCCCACCCCAAGTCGGGTGGGTACCCCGACAGGCCCCCGCCGAGACGGCGCCTGCCCCCACCCCCCGGCTCCACCCGAAGTCAGGTGGGTATCCCGGTGGATGGAGTGTCACGCAGTCGGCCAGAGTTCTCGCCGGGGATCGACGCTCGTTGTCGAGTCCTCGGGCCACATCAAAACTTCTACGCCCGCCTCGCTGTGCCCCTTGCGACCTCTCGGAAGCAAGGCGTTGCCCTCTCAGGGCCTTGTCGGGCTGCCGGGGGCTACGCCGTCCATTCCCGGCCCTAGGCGTACTTTGTGGACCATCCTGACACTATATTGACACTCGACGAAATCCCACAACCACGCATATCGTTCGACTTCTATATTGATACTAGCTGCCGACCGTCGAGCCCACAACATCGTTCCGTGCTTGACTTACGAGGTCGTGTAGTAAGGCCAGTTTCAACTCAACACTGAGACGTGGAAATATCACCCATCTACTTCAACCCTACCTCGACAAGTACCCTTGGATTTCACCACGCCCTCGCCACCTCTCGGGAGCGCGACACGAGCAGGACCCCAACACTTGTTCATGGAAACTAGCGTTTACTCCGTAGCGAAGCACGGGCATTGTGCTAGTTTACTCAAAAGACAAAGTTGAACCGAACATGTCGCCTGCCAGGCTGCCATATAACC
This sequence comes from Puccinellia tenuiflora, assembly GCA_012064385.1. NCBI lineage: Eukaryota > Viridiplantae > Streptophyta > Magnoliopsida > Poales > Poaceae > Puccinellia > Puccinellia tenuiflora. Next base: position 139,845 of record QRDG01000908.1, on the reverse strand, counting down.
GTGGACTTTGGATTCCACAGTCGGTCAAACACGTTTATAAATTTTTAACCCTGCAACTTTTCTTCTGAAAGGAGATCTTTGAAAGGCCCAGCCCCAAATTCAGAAGGAAGCCCGTGCCACACGCTGCGCGCATCTGAAAGAAAGAGAAAAACGGAAGGAAAAGACCAGGCGGCGTGCGGCGTGCTACTCTACTGCTATGCTAGTAGAGTGCTAGGTAGCCGAACGCGGCATGCACCCGCAGTAAAGACGCCGAGTTAAATTCCACCACCCCTCTCCTCACCAAACAAACCATCCCTCTCTCTGTCTGCCCGTGTGCGTTTCTTGGGACTACGACCTCTGCCGGCCTGCTCCTCCCTCCCTCCACAGTCCTCCTGTTCTGTGAGTAAATAAAACAGGGCCAAGCGCCGGAGCAGGAGGAGGAGGCAGGAAGACGTGAGATCGAAGCGAGAAATGCGCTCTGATCTGAGCTGAGCCGCAGAGAAGTTGTCGAGGAGGAGGAAGAGAGAGAGGCCGAGAGCAGCTGTAACAGCAGCTGCAGAGAACTCTTCGCCATGAAGTTCATGAAGCTCGGCTCCAAGCCGGACGCCTTCCAGGCCGACGGCGGCGGCGACTCAAGGTGAGCCGTCCTCTCTTGGACTTTGCAACCCATATGCATCTCTGCTTCTTCTTCTTTCCCGGTGTGATCAGACTGAGAAGTCTGTATGTTCTTTTTCTCTCTCTTTACTCCTCCCTTGTTTCTTTGCAACAATGCAATGTCTCAGTAGCGTTTGATGCATTGGCGAGCCTGTATGTTCTAGTGTTCACGACATCTAGCTCTAGGCCTGCCTAGATTTGTTCTTGGTTGCTCTTTTCTCCCTGTTCATCTCTGAAATTACTTTCTTTCAGGAAAACAAAAACCCAGTAATGCAGTGTTTTATACTAGGATACTACAAAGGAGCTATTTTTACAAGCAGAAATTTCTTCCTTGGACATGTGTTCTTGATCTTTTCGTCCCGGAAAAAACATTTTTTTCTTTCGGTTCTAGGAGTAAGTTTTTAACACGGATGGGCTAATCTTAAGCTGTGTGGGGCTGCTGCTAGCCTGCTACTGCTCGAGTTCTCGTGAGCTTACGTGTGTTTGCCCTCGGCGGCATTTGACCAGTAAAAGCTGGCGGTCCTCCCTTTTGGTTGTACAAACAAAACATGGTCGTGGCAGTTGCGATATGGATCATAGGATTCTTTTTCTGCTCCTCTTATTTCTTTACTTGTAAAGTTGCAATGCTCATCAAAATATTGCTAGCTTTCTCTTATTCCCCTTTGCCTGCCACATGGCCACGCCCACCGGATCTTGGACTTCACATCGCATTCCGTTTATTTTTGGTTTTGGTTGGAGTCTATCTGTATGGCTCCACCTGAACAAGAATACTTGGAGAACAACGAATGTTGTATCTCTGGTATTCTTATAAAATGCTTGGATTTGTATCTGTAAAGGAAGTCTTGATTCAAAAAGAATGGTCGACAAAATCGACTTCTAAAAGATAAGAGATTAATCTGAACTTCACCAAACATGTAAAGGGAATCTTGCTATTTTTGTTCTCCCGAGAATCGTATCGTGCTATTCCATTGGTAGTTTTTCAACGTTTTGTTCATGTTCTGCTACATTCTCCTGTAACTGTTCCATGTCTTGTTCGACCATTATGCAACTCTGAACAGATCCTCCTCCTGCAGATATGTGCTGTCCGACCTGCCGTCAGACATCGTCGTCCATGTCGAGGAGGCGAGGTTCTATCTGCACAAGGTAAATTAGTTCCTCTGCATTTTACTCAATGATGGCAAACCAACTCCAAGCCAGTTTAAAATTGCTGTATCTGAATTTTTTTGAAATGTGTGGTGCTCTGCTTAATTAAGACAGTGTATCCGCCAATGTACAGCTATGAGCACACTGCAAGATGCTGCTGTTTTTTAACACTTTTTTTGTCATAAACATTAATTTGGATCCATGCTCTGCCTCTCAGAATCTTTCCAAGAGTCTCGTTAGACCATCTTTCCATGCTATATATTTTGTCTATCTTCTGTTGGTGACTACATTTGCACGTACTATGTCACAATTAAATATGTCAATTTGCTGCATCTGTTCTGTTCGACCAGCAGAAAATGCTACAGCAGACCAAAAAAATTCCCACTGGTCAATCATGCCCACTGAATCTCCACCTAAAACCACTTGTTAATAACTACTATTATTATGACCAAATTGACTATTTCCTGTAAAACCAGTGGTTAAGTTCCTGTCAGTAATTTTGACCACTGCACAATCTACTTTCAGTTCCCTCTGCTTTCCAAGAGCAGCCTGCTGCAGCGGCTGATAATCGAGGCGAGCCAGGACGGCGCCGACGAGGTGTACCTCAACGGCATCCCTGGCGGCGCGAAAGCCTTCGAGATCTGCGCCAAGTTTTGCTACGGCATGGTCGTGACGCTGAACCCGTACAACGTCGTCGCCGCGAGGTGCGCCGCCGAATACCTCGGCATGACGGAGGACGTCGACAAGAGCAACCTCGTATTCAAGATCGAGGTGTTCCTCAACTCGGGCGTCTTCCGGAGCTGGAAGGACTCCATCATAGCGCTGCAGAGCACCGTCGCATTGCTGCCGTGGTCGGAGGAGCTGAAGCTGGTCGTGAGGTGCGTCGACTCGATCGCCGCCAAGGCGACGGCGAGCCCGGGGACAGTGGTGTGGTCGTACACCTACAACCGGAAGGCGGCGTCTTCCGACGAGATCGTCGAGGCTCGCCGCTGCTCGTCATCGTCGCAGGCGGTGCCGAGGGACTGGTGGGTGGAGGACCTGTGCGAGCTGGACGTGGAGCTCTACAAGCGTGTCATGGTGGCGGTGAAGTCCAGGGGGAGGGTGCCTCCCGACGTCCTCGGGGAAGCTCTGAGGGCGTACGCCGCGAGGTGGCTCCCGGAGAGTTGCCGCGATACGCCGGCGAACTACGACGATGCGTGCTCCATGGAAGTGCTCGAGACCATCGTCTGGCTGATGCCGTCGGACGACAACGGATCGTCGTCGTGTTGCTGCTCCTGCCAATTCTTGCTGAATCTTCTGAAACTGGCTGTCCTGGTTGGAGCCGGGGAGTTGCTGAGGGAGGAGCTCATGGACAGGGTCGCCCTGCAGCTGCACGAGGCGTCGGTGAGCGATCTGCTGATCCCGGCAAGGCCGCCGACGGAGACCTCCTACGACGTGCAGCTGGTCGAGGCGCTCGTCGGCAGGTACATGCGGCGGGCAGGGGTTGCCGGAGACGGGACCTTCCTCGACGGCCTTGACAGGGAGGATGGGTTTGAGACGAACGTGGAGGCAGATGAGCCCCTGCTGGCGCTGTGCAAGCTCGTCGATGGGTACTTGGCGGAGGTCGCCGCCGACCCAAACCTGCCGGTGTCGAGCTTCGTCGGGTTGGCGACGTCAATGCCTGAGTCGGCCAGGCCGGCGCATGATGGCCTTTACACCGCCATTGATGTCTTCCTCAAGGTACATCTCACATCTGTTTGATAAAATCAGAAAATGTATCTTATGATGATCTTATTCTGAATTTCTGTTCTTATCTTGCTCAATGTCGTTAATATTTATGCAATCGTTGGCTCTTTGTCAGTTGCATCCCGATTTATCCAAGGCGGACAAGAGGACGATATGTAGCCTTATGGACGTGAGGAAGCTCTCCAAGGAGGCCTCCATCCACGCGGCGCAGAACAGCCGCCTGCCGCTCCGCGTCGTCGTGCAAGTGCTCTTCTTCGAGCAGCTGCGCACGCCGGGGAGCACGAGCACACCGCTGCTGCTGGCGCCGTCGGCTGTCAGCGACCGCAGCGCGCACCTGGAGGTCCTGGACGAAGACGACTGTTGGACGAATCGCGCGCTGGCGCTGCCGGAGCCTCCGACACGGACGGCGGCTCTGAGGAACCAGCTCGGGAGCATGAGCCTGAAGCTGGTCGACGAAGACCGCCGCCGCATCGACGGCGGAGGTGACCGGCGGCTGGCGAGGAGCGCCAGCATCGCGAACCAGAGCAGCAGGCTGTCGCTGTCGTCGCGGTCGCGGAGGATCTTCGACAGGATATGGGTCGGCGGGAAGCCGCCCGGCGAGGTGGTCAGCAAGAGCTCCGACACGTCCGGGAGCTCTCAGAGCCCGAGGTCGTCGGCCAAGCCGCTGGACTCCTCCAAGTCGTCGTCAAGGAACCGGCGCTACTCGGTGTCGTAGGCGGCCAGTGCCAGAGGACGAGGCTGGCTGGCTGTACAGAGGAGTCACCCGGGTCGGTCGCCGTAGGTCACCGGATCAATGTGAAGGACGACGGGCAGGGATCCACTGCTGTTGCATGCTAACATCAATTCAGGGTCTCTTTTTCTTGAGGATGTATTGATCCGACGTGCTTGAGCTAGAAACTTGTTCTTATTTTGTCATCTCAACTGCTCCGATCTTGACACGATTGGCTGTTCCATACTTCCATTTATGTTAGAACTAGAAAAATTTATCAGCTCTGTGATCTTGGCAATACTTTTGGTGGTTCTGCTTATTAAGATGTTTACCACAACAACGTAGGAGCAGGCCATGTCATCAATAATTTCAGATGTTTAAACCCTAGGCCTTAATCAATGTCTTATGGTCAAATGGATCAAAATCCTCTATGTGATCAAGGCTTATGGGCTGAGATCATTAGGAATAAGTGAGGGCCAAAGACCTGACGGTGGACTCACACCGCGCCGGATCGTAATTCAGGAACGCCTTCAGAAGGTGAAAAACCTGCTTTGCTTGGGGGCAAATCACCAGGTCCAAAATGGTCGATCTACTAGATTCTGGTTGGACTAGTGGCTAAGGCCAAGCCCACTGAAGGTCAGATTTCCCGCCTTATTCGCCATCACCAATTAGCCTGAGGCCTTGGTGACGCACGCGCATCACCTTGACGAATGTCGCTTCCCCTTTACGCGGGAGTTCGGGCAACTAGAGCACGGTGAGTGGGACTCGTTGATTCGTGAGCTCCCGGACTCCCACCTCTCCACGACCCCGGATCTTATCTCGCGGAGACATGAACCTGCGCGTAGGTTCACTATCCGCTCCTTTTACCTCAAGATGTGCCAAGGCACGTCTAGGAAGCACTTCAGCGAGATCTGCAGGATTGCCGTGGCCTCTTAAGATTTGTATCTTCCTTTGGCAACTGGTCAGGAAGTGTATCCCCACCAACAATAATATCGTGACCAGACACGTCCCATCGAACGGCTTGTGCGTCCTTTGTGGCGAGTTTGAGGACACCAACCACACTTTCTTTGCATGCACGCTAGCGAAATTCATGTGGATGCAGTTAGGTAACTTTTGAGCTGCTCCTCTATAAGTTTCTATATAGCTCATCAGGTCAATCTAAACGGGATTTGCTGGGCAACACTTTGTTGGACGCTTTGGAACATGAGAAACAAATTCTCGATTGATGGGATTTTCCCAACACAACCGGCTGACAGCCTATACAAAATGTCCATGTACTTGCGGGTGTGGAAGTCAATGGCTAGGGGACAGGACCGTGAAGCCTTGAACTAACGATCGGTAGGATTCACGCGCTCCATGACGTTGTACAGGCCGGAGTAGCTTCTCGCCCTGCCATATATCTTCCCTTCCTAGTCTGTTGTTTTTGCCAGGTAGTGTGTTGGTGCTTTGCGATTTGCTGGTCTGCTGCAGGAAATGTTGTTCTTTATCGATGATTATCTTGTAAACCTTGTATGACATGCCTATGTGGCTGTATTAATTTAAAGTCGGGCTCCGCTCGAGCCTTTCGTCTATAAATAATTTCATATGTTTAATGGTGGTTTGTATAGGAAAAAACACGACTCTCGTTACTACTGACAATAGTGGACTTAAACCTTCTCCAACCTCTTCAGATTTTTTTGTATACATGAACCACCTGCGTGTAATTGATTAATAAAAGCTCCCAATAATAAACACCCGTGGTACATCGCCTCATCAAGCAGGTATGGGCTGTTAGCCCGGTAGCGTACGCACACGTGCTCAAGTTTCTTGCGCTACCATGGGCTGATGGGCCAGCAGGTGGCACAGGAGCACACTATGGTACTATGGGCCTTCAGGCATACATCTCCAGGCCCGTCGGCCGAGTCATGCTCTGAATTCTCGTGTTTTTTTTTTTTTACTTTGAGAGGCACGATCTAATCTTGTCACTGTTCGATTATGTCATGATCATCAGCAATTTTCAAAAAAAAAAATGTCATGATCATCAGCAAGGACATTTTAAACTTCATGTCCAAAAACTTGACGGACGATTCCATCTTCGTCCGCGGAAACCCTACCAACCGCTTCATATATTTTACGATTTTCGTTGACGTTTGAAAAACCCTCCCAAGGAAGAAACCCAAGTTGGCCTAGGCGTGTATCTTTCCTCCTAGCCCAGACACTTCCTTCCATTGTCTGCATCAGCTCGATACAACTGCTCCATCTGACAACGACCATCTTCCCCATCGATCAGACAGGCAATGGCCGGCGTCCACTTCCTCACCGACTCCGACGGCGACGCCACAGCCGGGGTCTGTCTCTCTCGCGGGGTTGGTAGCTAGCTCCTAGCTACCCCCAGAGTTGGTCGCTGTAATGTAGTGTCCATGGAAGGATGCAGTTTGGATTCTCGTCTAACAATTTCCTCTGGACCCTTCCCCGCATTGCGACGCAACTCACAAGTCTGTCACCAGCAAGAAAGTTACCTGCAGCAACGGAACGGCAGAGGGCACACGCACATCAGCCGCACGTCATTTCTTGCAACGTCACTGCAGGCTCTTGCGTCCAAGGCTGGCCGTCACACTGTAACGGCCACTGATCAGCACGACTGGCCGTTGGTGCTTGCTCATCTTTGGTTTGGTGGCTACCGAAGTAGCTAGTAGAAACTGACGATGCCAAAGGGCTCCGCGACTTGGGTTGGAAACGGCCGCGAGACGTTGCTGCGTGGGGGAAGAAAACAGAAGAGCTTCGCTGCGAACTTCAGTTCCTTGAATGTGTGCCATGGCTGCCAGCAAGCTTCCCCTCCGAAACAAAGATGGCTGCTACCGCAAGCAAGCTGGTTTGAAACGGCAAGAAAGCTTCCTTCTCACGGATGCAAGCTGTTCCAAAACATAACACGAAATTACACGTCACGGGGTTTTGGATGATATCAGGTGTGTGTAGCACTCTACTGTAAAAGGCAATGGCTCATGAGGTTATTAAAATGGTACGTACGCATACCTACAACACTGATTACTGGATGATACAAACCATTTTGTTCACGATTACTGGGTGATACGTACAAACCATTAAAATGGTATACCTACAATACTGATTACTGGATGATACTGACCTACAATACTGATTACTGGAAAATTTCACACCTTATCTTTTACCTAATAATAAAGGAAGAGTTGCTTCTCCCAATTTTTTCGTCCAACTTTTTTATTACCCTTATTTTCTAATATAATTACGGCCACTGCCACCGCTTATGTTGAAAAAACGTTTCGTTGGAGGTAGGATTCCCTTTGTCCGTCGGCCGTGGTCTCTGCTGAAGAAGGCGACCCCCATCGTACTAGCCTGCCTGTTCCCCTCCATCCCCTGCCGCCAGGCTGCAGGGATATCCCGCTCAACATCGCGGAGGCCAATGCCAGAGGAAACCAGGACCCCGCGACTGCCCGGAAGCCAGAAAGAATTAAGATTGCGTGATCGATCTAGGCCATGGATCTGTGACGGGTGCCATGGGCAGCCTACGCTGTTCAAGCTAGGCGAGCTTCTCCAGGAAGAATACGAACTGCACAAGGGCGCGAAGAACAAGGTGGAGTTCCTCTCGACGGAACTAACAAGCATGCTGGCTGCTCTGCTCAAGATCGCCGAGGTGCCCACCGAAAGCTTCATCCGCGTTGTCGGCTGTCATCGACCCTCTCCTGGCGGCTCTGTACAAGAAGATGATCGACCTGGTCGAGATCAAAGGGCCGAGCTCACCGATACGTTGAAGAGCGAAGGGGAGGAAGTGAAGATAATGTCCATTGTCGGTCACGGGGAGCTGGGCAAGAAGACTCTCGCCAGAGCCTCCACAACTGATTGGAAGCACGGTTCCACTGCACGGCTTTGTCTCGCTGTCTTTACTCCTCGATCGCTGAAAAAACCTGCGCTCGTTCACCCTCACCTGATATGTTCCCGTGCTAGCACAGCATGAATCGCTCCGTTCAATTTCTTGTCCACTACGAAGACAGTCGGTGGTCGTCGGCTGCTGCTCGACGTCTCACCGCCAGCCGGAAACCCGAGATGCGCCTGTTCGCTGGCGACGGTTTCTCTCCTTTCCAAGGATCGATTAGGTCGATGTTTCTCCAGCAGAATCAATCGATTAGTTCTGTACTCTAATCGTTCCGTGCGTATGGATTAAGGCTCGCGAAGAAGATGTGTTGTTGCTAGCTGTTTCACATCGCAGCAAAAGCATCTATCCATCTACTCTTGAACACCCTACAATATTTGACAGCATGGACAAGAGTGTCCGCAAGTGGTGGCTCACGATATTGATCTTAAAATGCAGTGACCTGGCACAACAACCATGACCTCCTCCTAGAGCTCAACACGGCTAACAAGGTTGCGCTGTGCGGTGCTACAGCGAGGGCAACCTCACGTACCATACGAAGTTTTTTTTTTTCCTTGTGACGCGCTTGGCAGTTGGGACACTTCAGGCGTTCAAAAGATAAGAATGTATCAACATATTAACCTTCGAGCCATTTTTGTTGTTGTGTCACCTTGATGTTCTTCTGGGTCGAAAAATAACATTTTTCTCTATTGTCGAGTCAAATTATGCAGTGCGGGGAGCAATAGAATAGATGATGATAAAAGTGAGGATAGAGAAAAATAGGTAGATTATTATACTTAAAAAAATATATAATAGATTTATTGATATATAAAAGAGTAGATCAAATAAAATATATTTAAAGATTAAGATGAAAGGTCAAACTGGTGATAGGGTTATGTCGGTTAATCGACTAAAAGTTGATTTTTTTTTCAGTTCCGTTGCAACGCACGGGCACATTTGCTAGTAAGTAAAAACCTGAAGTTGTCTATTGTAATCTGAATCTTTCATCTCTAGTCCGCTGACTTCAGCTAGTGACTCTGACTTTCAACTCTTCCTTTTCAACTCCAAAAATCAACCATTTGTTTGTAAGAACTATGAAGTAATAGAAGAATAATCAAAAGTATTCAGAGGTAGATCTATGCACAGGTTTGCTCCGTTCGTGGTCCACATTACAACGTGTGGAAAATCGAGACCTTTTTATGGTGGCGTCTGCACGACTGGAGCACACGGCGAGGGATATTTTTACCCGACATGGGTGGCCTAGAGATCTTCGTTTAGGTCCGCCGTAGTCATAGGCGTTTGGTTTATTGATTTTGCGCCTGTGTGCTGCTTATGTTTTTTCTCTTTTCGAGTTTTTTTTGGCTGTATGCATCTTGTTATGCAGAGGCCGGGTATTGGCATACATTGTATCACTGATACATTGAAATGAAATTCCCTTTATCAAAAAAAAAAAAACAATACGTACCTTGAAATTCTTTTATCAAACATTAAATTGGAACATGTAGTGGATTCAGTAGCGAGGAGCTATAACATGAATTACTAATCATAACATGCTGATTCACGACTACCAAAATATCAAAAAAACGCCGACACCAGGATATGTTGAATTGAGATAACCGTCCGCATGCATGAAAACTAGGGGGTTGGAGGGGGCGTGTGAGAACGAAATCAGTCGAGGCTACGAGGAGTGACGACGCCAATGAAGAAAAAAGTATGGAGACAGGTGTGTGGCCAGTGAGTATATACGAAAAGGGGGCAAGATGGGCGTGGGATTTAATTGTGTAATGCAGATCAAGAGAGGATCAGGCGGGGAGAAAGGGGGAACCGCTTATATAGGCTCGGTCTTCTGAACTATTAGGGTGTGTTTGGTTTTCGAACAAAGTTGAACAAAATGGAACCGTTCCGTTTTATTAGAATAGAATGTCATGGTTATATTCCGTTCCTATGTTTGGTTAGAGGCAATGAGGTGGAATGGAATTGTTCTATCAAGATGTTTGGTTGAAGGTGGAGTGGAATGGAATGGAACGTCATGGTTACATGTTCTTTATTGAAAATTTCAAAAATCATATTTCTAAGTTTCAAAAAATTCTGAAAAATCAAGGACATATACAATGGTGCATTACACCAATGTGAAAATTTTCAACTCAAAATAATTCATATTACGGGCTAAAAATAACAAAATCTGACAGATTTTATAGAATTCAAATATGATACTATTCACTAATTCACATTCAAAATTTTCATTTTACATAGACTAAAATGTATCATATTTCTATTTGAGATTTTACACGTTGCTTTAAGACACCATTATCTACATCCTGGATTTTTTTTAGATTTTTCTAAAAAATTAAATTATGATTGTAATTATTCTTTAACACTAATCAACACTAATCTAGCAGTTGTAGAGGAGTAGCATGATGCTTAGAGTGCTCGTTACAGCACATTCCACCGATTCGGTGGAACAAGTGTATTCTGTTTCTAAGGGGTATATTCCTTCAGAGGAATCACTTGGTTCCATTTCACCTACACAACCAAAAACAAGAATCGGTCAACGGTTCCACTCCATCATAAAACCAAACACACCCTTATAGGGTGCAATTATCCATTAGTATTTTCACTGGAATTAAACAATAGGTCGTAGGTTAACACCGACACATCCTAGACATTCCTTTTTTCGAGATACATATGCAAATACAACAATGCTATAAACATTGTTTGCCGTATAAAGCTCAGTTTCCATGGTTGAACTTAGTATCATACTATTATTCTATTCTGCAAGGGTAACTTGTATCTAACTAGATTCTAGGATACAAGGATACATCTTGATAGAAAATAACTACACCTACACAGGGATAAAACATTTTCAAGCGGTTATACCAAACATAGTTATCGTACTCTACTGCAATATAGAACGAAGCCTATCTTTTTAAAAAAATACGAGGCAACCATGATACTCCACTAATTAATATATTCCTTTATATAAAAAACATTAGCACATTTTCGAAGAAAATTGACTTCTCCGTAGGCCTTTGATTTGAGCACATTCCGGAATTTCTCAACCTAGCCTCCTTGATTGAAGGTACTTGTTACACCGGATCAGCATGGTACAATAATTTGGAAGATTATGGCTGATTACTCGTAGTCCACTCGTCTCTGCATACAATGTTTAATTCTTTGGGGACAATGTCGACTTGTTTCATGCCGAAAATTTGAAAGCCTTGCCCCCCACCCCCCACACACACGCACTAAAATGTAAATTATTCTGTTGGTTGATCATTCAAAACCGTGTTTGGGCAGTGGGTCGCCATGGTTGGCCGAAGTGTGGATTGTGTCCTCTTTGCAAGCATTCTCAAAATACAACAGATCATATGCCTTTTAAATGCCACTACTCCATCGGGATTTTGTATCTCACTTCAGATTGTCTTCGGGCGCCTTTTAGTAGGCTAAATTGAGTGGAAAGAGTATGATAATGTCAAGGATTGGTGGCTTTCGTTTCTCTCAAGACAAGGTCCCCGAGTAAGACGATGACATCCATGATGCTGCTTGTTGCCTGGACGCTATCGAATGAGAGGAATGCAAGGGTTTTCCAGCACTTCTTCTCCCTACTTTTGTTTTTCTTGCAAAGATTAAGGAGGATCTCACTGTTTGAATTTGGGAAGATGCTACATAGGCTTGTGCTTTGTCATGGGACTGGCCAGTGGCAGTCTTAAGTAAGTGTCTTTTTGTCTGAGCTTATTTTAGCATTTTGACTTTGGCTTATAAGCTAAAAAAAGCACCTAAATAGAAACCAAAATAAGCCCAAACAAAAGAGGCCCTATACATCTTGTGTCGCCTAACCCTGTGAAACACCGGAGGCGACCCAATCGATCTCGGGCTACCTCATTATCCTCTTACTCCCCTCGTCATCTTTGGGGGTCATGCTGGGCAAAGCCTGGGCGGTTACGGGGGTGGGGGTCTTACCCCTAAGGTGGCAACCTCTCCCTCTTGTGGTGGAGGCGTGGATGCTCGAGCTGTTTGGTAGGGCGAAGCTGCTAGGTCCTGGCGGTGAGTGTAATGATGATGGAAGATGGCGCGCGGCCTTGACGTGGTGGTGGTCCTACCATTGAAGGTGGGAGCTTTGGGCTCGCTCGCGGATTCTTGGCATGTGTGGGGGGGGGGGGGGGCTGTGGCGGCTGGTGGCATGGTGGCTAGTAATAGCAGATGTTGGGCACTATAGTGGTGTCTGCAGCCTGGTTGGCTGCGGGCTGGACCTCCACCGTGCAGTCCCTTACGATGTAGGCGTCATCATGGCCCTGCTCGTGCTTCCACGACTCGATCACCGGGGAAACCCTTAGCTCTGGCTCGTTGGATCTAGCATCAGTAACACCGTGGTGTCGTTCCATCCTTGGTTGATCGTGGATTCCCTGGGTCCGGGGATAGAGTTGGTGTTGCTTGCGGCTAAGAGCATGGGTCTCTATGGCACAATGTACACCCTTGTCCGCTCTTCTTAGATGATGTTTTACTCCAGTATGTTCTAGTCATGTCGTCCACCCGAGAACTCTTATAGGCGCTGCGTTGATTCGTGCCTTTCCATACTAAGAGTCGGGCTACCGAATTATCAAACAACAACCGTGACGTGGTCTCGGCTCCTTACCATTCTTGGAAGGAGACAGTGCAAGGCAATCGTCGTCATGAGGTTGATGTGGGTGTGTGTTCTAAGTCGTGTGGCGTGGTGTGTGTATGTGTCGATGTAGCCATTATTGGTATTGTACCGACCATGTTGATCTTCTTTTCTCTTTTAATACGATACATCTTAGAAGGCGTATTTTTTTAAAAAAAGAAAAAGGCAAAAAGTTTAGCTGCGTGCAATGATGTTTGCCCGAACCGCAACGCAGCTTACTCGGTCAAGAGACGTACCCATTGGTGCACCGTACCAGCAAGCGTCTCTACACTTGTAAGACCATGTCAATGCCATGGACGGTAAGACATCAAAAGCAGTTAGCTTAAATGTTCCTTAAAAAAAATGAAACGCAGTTAGCTTAATTTGGTGAAACACCCAAAGTCGTACGTCCAAATTTTTATCAAATCGAATCCCAGGCTGACAGACACAGAGAATCAGAGATGCTGTCTTGCCACGTCCGATCCCTCTGTTGGCTTGGCTACCTACCAAACGCACACGCGCACAGCTCGGCGCACGCCGTCCTCTATATATACCACCACCCCCAACTAGCTTACCAAACATACGCCCACACACAGACAGAGCGCTCCTCACTACAAGGTACTTGACCGCCTAATTAACCGGCCGCCGGAAATCTTTTTGCCGCGCCATGACCGCCGGCGGCGTAGACGGAGAGCCGGCCACGGGGAACGGGCAGACGGTGTGCGTGACCGGCGCCGGCGGGTACATCGGGTCGTGGATCGTCAAGCTCCTCCTCGACAAGGGCTACGCCGTGCGAGGCACCGTCAGGAACCCCGGTACCTACACCCTGCGCAGATGTTACAGTTCTTGCGGCGGCGGCGGCGCGGTGTGGATGGGATCCATCTCCGGCTGGTTAATCTGACGTGTTATTACTATTTTTGGCGTGCAGATGACCCCAAGAACGCGCACCTGAGGGGCCTCGCCGGCGCCGCCGAGAGGCTGGTGCTGTGCAGGGCCGACCTGCTCGACGCCGACGCGCTGCGCGACGCCATCGCCGGCTGCCACGGCGTCTTCCACACCGCCTCGCCGGTTACCGACGATCCCGTATGAACATACGTGTATTTAATGGCCTAATTAATCTGGTTAATTATGCTGACCGCTCGATAGGAAACTGATGCTTCGGATCGGATCTGTCCTATGAAACACAGCACGCAGCACACTGTTATTTCATCAGATGTTCCTTCGGTATAAAGCTTCTCATAGGTTCTTAGTATGAGTAAGATATTTGGTTCCTCGGAAATTAATATGTTGAAATTAATATCAGTCAAAATTTGAAATTAATAAGCCGTTTCTCTTGAAAACTACATCACCTGCGATATGTGCTTATTTTCAGTGGAGGATTCTATACGGGCTATACAAAAATATAGGATGTCTTAACTTTTGGATATTTAATTTAGTTTCCTCGGTTTCGTCATTTTTCTCCGGTTGTATTCTAGTTGGAAAGTTAGTATGCGGAATGCATTTTTACCGTAAAATCTGCTGCCGTAGCTACCGTTCAAGACGGAGATGTAACTGCTTGCCCTTGGGCCCATTCTTCAGTGACCATTACATGATGGAGCTCTGTTCGTGTAGCATTTTTGCTCAAAAATAATGTTTTGTGTAGCAAATTAGCTGCATGCAGCGTCTAACGTGGCGTACGTCATGGTGTGCATGCAGGAGGAGATGGTGGAGCCGGCGGTGAGGGGCACGCGCTACATCATCGAGGCGGCGGCAGAGTCAGGCACGGTCCGCCGCGTCGTGCTGACGTCGTCCATCGGGGCGGTGGCCATGGACCCCAACCGCGCCCCTGACGCCGTCGTCGATGAGTCCTGCTGGAGCGATCTCGAATTCTGCAAGAAGACCAAGGTGTGAAGTAGATACACTTGCATGCATCGTCGCCGGCGGCCGGCGGCTCGTCGGACTGATAATTTGACGGTGCGCGCGCCTTGTTTATCAGAACTGGTACTGCTACGGGAAGACGGTGGCGGAGCGGGCGGCGTGGGAGGCGGCGGCGGAGCTGGGGGTGGACATGGTGGTGGTGAACCCGGTGCTGGTGCAGGGCCCGGCGCTGCAGCCGGCGGTGAACGCCAGCCTGCTCCACGTGCTCAAGTACCTCGACGGCTCCGTGAAGACGTACGCCAACGCGGTGCAGGCGTACGTGCACGTCCGCGACACCGCCGCCGCGCACGTACGCGTCTTCGAGGCCGCCGCCGCCGCCGGCCGGTACCTCTGCGCGGACGGCGCCGTGCTGCACAGGGAGGATGTCGTCACCATCCTCCGCAAGTTCTTCCCCCAGTACCCCATCCCCAAGAGGTCAGTGCATGCATGCTAATCTACTCAAACTAAGAACAATTGGAGCCACCTCGACTAATAAATAGCCATTAGATTGACTACTCAAACTAAGGAATGGATTATCGAGGGGCGCCGCACCAAAACCATTCCTTACGGTGGTTTCCAATTTGCATGTAGACGGTGATGTATGCGATGACATCATCTTAGATTCCCCTTATAATGTTTAAATAAAAATTTGTCTCAAACCGATAATCCGGTTAAAAATCTATTTTTATCATTGGTTTAGTCGCGACAAGATCTACGAAATTAGACTCCTTGTTGCCATGTTTTGATAACTTTTTTCCCGTTAGTGCCTTAGTGGGAGCCACCTAGACTGATAAATAGCCATTAGAGTGAGTAATGACATGACGCAGTAGTGGGGCTTTCCAAATTATCAATTCCTAGTGGCATGTAATTTTCAGTAGGACCCGTGAAAACTCCTTTTGGCTCATGGTCTCTTTATTAAAAGAAATAGAAATCATATTTACAAGGTTCAAAAAAAAATCTGAAATATATATATGTTCGATGTAGTCAATGATGTACCCACAAGTATGCAAAATCGAGACGCTGCATTCTTTTAACTCTGGTCTACAATTTTTTTAAAAAAATATAACAAATTTTGTAGCTTTAAAAATATGTACTGTTCGTCGGATCCATAATTTTTTTCATTTCTTTATAGCACATCTTACAACGTATTATTTAAACGTTATTTCATAGGATACATCACTAATTGAGTACATCGCATACTTTTTCTAGAATTTAAAACTTGTAAATATGATTTTTGATTTTTTTTAATATAAAAGGAGCACGTACGTAAAAATCACTACTCGCGCACGCGCATATCTTTGCACGCATGCAGTGAATTTTCATGCCTGGCCAGTAAAGTCTCATACGTGCAAAAGGTTACCGGATCATGCATGCATGGTTGGTGAGATCAGGGACTAATTACTTACCATTGCACGTCCTTATCAGGTGCTCCGACCAGGTGAACCCGAGGAAGCAACCGTACAAGATATCAAACCAGCGGCTGCGTGACCTCGGCCTCGATTTCACGCCGTCGGCGCAGTGCCTCTACGACACCGTCGTCTGCTTCCAGGAGAAGGGCATCCTCCGGGCGGCCCCAGCCTCTCTTGCTCCGGCACAACAGTGATGAGCGAGTGTGCCTTTAATTGTTTTAAGGAAGCAAAACATGTCGAGCTTTACTCAAATGTCTGTATCTGATGTTGTTGGTATTCGAGGCAGTGGGTGAAGCATGTGATTGTGTGTGGTTATGTGTTGTGGATTTCGTGCCTGCTGCAAACATCAGTATTCAGAGTTTGAACTTCAATTGTCATGTTTCTGTTGTCCAAAATGAAGTGCTTGAGATAAAACGTATCGCTCTTGATTTGCCTCTCGGTTAGTTTTGCTTCTAGTATTTATGACCTGGTCAAGATCTTTGGAAACGAATTGACTTACTTGTAGCATCATCTTGTTTTTGAAAAGGGGACGCCCCGTCTCCCGCATCGATTGATGCATATAACCGTTCTTATCCGACATGCATTATTTTTTCGTAGAATCGAACATGCGTTTTTTGAGCCTGGAAGGCGCAGATCGACTGATGAGGGAATACCCAATCGGGTAGCCCCATGAAGTGGAAATGGCCACAAGTCAAGGGTAGCACATTGACTACTTACGGTTGCCTCCCCCTCCCCCCGGCATTGGGCTTTTTCAAAGATGATTGGGCTCGCTCGAGGTAAGGTCAGTCCCGCGTATAAGAAAATGCACCAACTTGAAGTACAAGCCAAGATGTAGTTGGCTCTAAATAGGACTTTATCCTCGAACCGATCCGGGATAGATCTATAATCCTAGCCAGCCGTATATTTATGGTTGGCAGGGACACTCTCAAGCAACTTAGCACTCGATATACTACAACACAATAAGCACGTAGAGACGCTAAATTAGAAGACTGGAGACACACTATTTCATCTCTAGAGGACCGTAGACGCCACTGTAAAGCGTCTGACAAGCGTCTTCTCATGCACCATCTCAAAAACAATAAAGACGTTTGCTAAGCGTGTGTAGATGGTATAACGATGCTCACTATTGCAGAAAGCCTTACTAGTGACGGGCAGTTTTTGTTCATCAGTGACGGGCAAGCTGACCATCACTAGTATACAATTACTAGTGATATGTATATACTAGTAATGGGCAGCAGAGATGCATGTCACTGGTTTTGATCAAAATGCCGCAACCCTGTGGGGTTTGTAGTGGCAAGCCCATTATCCTGCCAGTCAGTGGTATGAATTTCGGTATTAAAAAACTATCTGAAATGTTATATAAAAAATTCCCAAACATTTCAGATAGCACAATAAGATGTTATACTACTTACTAGTGACGGGCACAGTTTTGCCCATTACTAACCACCTGGCCGCTATAAGTTTGTTGCAGTAGTGGCTTTCTAATGACGCTTGAAAGCATGTCTACACACATAAAGACGTTCTAGGAGACACACCTTTATGACGTCTCTATTGATATAGACATACCATATTTAGGTACAAAAAATCTTAGAGATGTTTAGAGTATATGCATTTTGTTGTATCGACATAGATTTATACACATTTGTTTATATGTTATATGTCTCTTAATATAAGGTGCATACGTCTTATACGTGTTTTTTTTGTCAAAATGTCTTTCTTTGTATATTTGTTGGTATAATTCACTCGCATTTGTATGTTTGTGTAAAATCTCTTATATTATATATCGTGTGTACTTTCTTATCATATATAAGGCAAATAATAATATAATCAGCACATAAAAAATTATAGGGAAAACCAGCAAGGAAAACTTGCATTAATAGCAAATGGAGTTCACACTTTAATCAAATAGTGATATAAAAATGGCAAATACATCGGGAAAGACCGTGAATTGGAAAATTCATATATATCCTATGTATGACTTACTTTTTCTTTCTAAATTATTAGTAAATCCTATTGTGGCTTTCACGAGGAAGAAGCTAATGCTTTAGGCCATCCATCTTCGTTCAGTTCATTCTCGATTGGCAATTAGTTAACCTGCAAACTACGTCAATGTGAAAATGAGAAATTTCTTAGAATAAGCTAGAAGATTGCAATATGAAAAGTTCATTTGATAATGTAAAAAAGGATCTGGGTCTACTCCCGCATAACAAATGACAAAATCAGTTGAGCTATGCTTTACATAAATAAGAAGCAATGTAATGAAAGGGATGCCACGATCGATGTACCTGCCTGTGAAATTCTTGGCAGCCCGAAAGTCCAGCTACATGAAGAGTTGGAATTCAAGGCTAGTCACAATGGGGAGTAACATAGAGTGGTAACATACATATTTTACTAGGTTATGTTACGACCTCCATAGTGGGTAGTAACATATGTGTGGTGTCATGCAAAAATATATTTATTAGGGTGTAGACTCAT
Organism: Puccinellia tenuiflora; assembly: GCA_012064385.1. Lineage (NCBI taxonomy): Eukaryota > Viridiplantae > Streptophyta > Magnoliopsida > Poales > Poaceae > Puccinellia > Puccinellia tenuiflora. The sequence continues at coordinate 121,351 of QRDG01000908.1, read as the reverse complement.
ATTATCTTGGAAGTGTGATATTACGGTAACTAGTTATGTTAGGCCTTCCGTAATACATTGTATCTTAGCGTGTTATCCTAAGCAGTGGTGAATTATACGAGACAACCTCCGTTATGCACTGTATCTTAAGGGTTGTATCTAAGTGTACTTGTATTAAATGATTTAAGCCTAATACTTGTATATGATTGGGCTAACAACTTTTTTTTGTCTAAGTGCACTTTGTATAAGAGACAACCTCTCTCATTTTTTTGCCTATGATTAGCCTAATACTCTATTTGTCTCTCTCATTATTAATTAGCCGACACGTCATCTTTTCTGCTTATGTGGCATGCAACTTACTAGCTAAGTTACTCCCACTGTGGGCAGCCTAAGGGATGCTATACTCTGAGGTCCAATTCTACACAAACACCCACAAGAGAAATTATGGTTTCATACATGGGCGAATTGCATCACAGCTGGACTAGAAATTGAACTAACTGATCAAAGGAATTAAATGATAGATCACTATGCTGATGTGGTTGTAGGGTGTCGAGTTGTCACCCATCTGCAATAACTAGATGCCCAAGTGGACTTGTAGTTTTCACGTCTAAATTTACCAATGACAAGAATACAAGATCCCTAGCAGGAAAAGGAGTCGTAGCACAAACAAATTGTATCACAGTTAATGTCTAATGGAGTAATGGTAGATGCGTACCGAGATGATTGGGCACTTCTATCAGATTCCTCGCTGCAGGTCTCCGAGCCAACAAATACTGAAATTGGTCGTAGAGCATCACGGGCTGAGGGACGGTCAACATTGCAAATCGATGGCTTTGTCAAAATCATTTTGATTTGTTTTTAAGTATGATAGCTGACAGCAACAGAGCATCACGGGTTCACCGTCATCTATAACTAATACTTCACCGCAAGAGAGTTATCCTGCATGCATTTCAAAGTATCAAGTTAAAAAAAAGTAGAGTATTACAATAAGCATGATTACATAATTAGACAATAAGAAAACCATCCAAATGGTAATGAAACCATTGTTTTATCCTTAGATTTAGCTCTTAGACTGTATGTATGCATTGATTGATGCACAGGCCAAGGATTTTCCACTTTTCAAAAAAAAAATAGTTTTACCTCTTTTCCGTCCCTATGCTGGGCTATGCGTTGCAATGAACATTTTGGTATCCCGTAGCTTTTGGTCTTTTGTGGTGGTTTGTAAACTTTAAGTCTCTAAGCTCGTATTTCCAGCAGTACCTTGTTACCGACTTACAGTCTTGCTGTTCGGCTTTATTAGTTTAAACCGAGCACCTTGTAGCTTCCGTCGAAGAAAACTAGAAAAAAGACACACTTAAGCTAATTTTGACCCGATTTCGTTATCGGACATGCTATAACTTCAGAGCCATACCTTTGACGCAGCCGATTTGACCACCTGAATTTTTTTAACGCGAATTTTGGGATTATGCTGTGTTACACTTGCGGCTGATCGAGCATGATAAAACCATGTACCGGTCGCGCGCACGAGCCTCTTATGGTCCTAGCTGCACTTCACTGTTTCTCCCACACGCTGCGCGATTCCTTCTTTGTCCGGGCTACTTTACCAACCACACCACAAATACCTAGCGTAAGAAGAATCGCAACGAAAAACAAATGCAACTGGTATAAGATTCTTGATTAATTTTGTTTGGTAAGTTTGAAGTTCCGTTTGCGAAAGAGAAACAATCCACAAGTGTATATTTTCTATCCCAGCCACTTCCATCCTCTCAGCTAGCTACAACAACTACTCCATCTGACAGCGATCATCGAGCCCTCACTCCCTCCCTCGCTCCATCTTCTCGACCAGGACGGTAATGGCCTCTTCTTCCTAACCGCCGCCGATGGAGACGCCATGGGGTCTCTCTCGGGGGTTGGTAGCTAGCTACCCCGCGTGTAGTCTATCCATGGAGGAGATGCGGGTATACCTGCAGATGGGATTCTTGTCAAAGCAACTACTGTAAGATTTAATCGTCTCCATCATGAAAACCATTATGCAGAGTTCACACATTACCTTGTAACTGCAAAGCTTTTTCAACGGACTCATGCGTCACAGGACACGTACAGGCTCTGGTCCATGGCTTCTTCGCTAAGCTGTGTTCTATAATACTGGAGCTAGCGCGTCACACTAACGTACGACGCTGACACGGGCCATCGTTATCTTTTGTTTGGTAGATAGTAGGTAGACTGTCGAAGGAATATGCATGGCTCCTCCGTGACTTCGTTGGGAACGGCCGTGATACTTGTAGTCCTGCAAGGAAAAAACTGAAGACTTTAGAGCGAATTTCAGTTCCTTGGCGTTGGAAACGGCAGTTGTGGCATTTTTTCCCCTAAAGCTTGCTTTCCACAGCTCTATGGTGATACAAAACATGGCACACCATCGTCAAGGGAGTTTAGATGATAGAGGTGTGTTTGTCACCCTGATATAAAAGGCAACAAATCATATAGGTTATTATTTATTAAGATGGCATGGAAATTGCACTGAAATCTTATTCTATTACTCCGTAGAAAGCATTTAGTCGCAATCGAACCGGTGTTAGAAGATTGATATGGATACATCTGCAAATGGCTTTGTGAGAGTGAAAATGGGAGCCAGAAAAATCCACAAGATCCATCAATACACTAAAGTCACAACTAAGGATCTTTTCTTTTTTGATGTTACCTTTGAACTAGAAATTTGACCAGCAAGAAAGGGCGTAATTCTCTCCCTGCCGCCGCCGGAAACACAACAAACGCTCTCGAAACCCATCTAGGGTTAGGCCGCCACCACTCTCTCCCTGTCGCCGGATCGCCGCAGTTTTGGGGCGCGGTTGCGGTGGAACTCGAGCGGGGGTCCCGGCTCAGCGTGTGCGTGGCCATGGCGTCGATAGCGCGGCGATTTTCCCTCCTCTGTTGTTGTTCACGGCCCACCTAGGCGGTGCGGATGGATCCGGGCGTTGGTGGCATCGTGACGGCTTCCCTATGACAGTTCGGACGCACCCGTGTGGCATGGCGGTCGACAGCGAGGAGGAGCCGGTGGTCCAACTGGTGACAGGTGCGAGGATGCCAGCGAAACCTGGTTTCGTCCTCTGCCGGAACCGTCGACGGTGGCACTCGTGGGCGTCATTTACCTCACTAGAGGTGTTGTGGGGTTGTTCTCGTTCCCTTTGTGCTCCGGGGAACCCCCCTTGGGGCATCATCTTTGGAGTCACAAATCAGCATGGAGGGACAAGTGTATGGCTTTGGTGGGTGGGCACAGGTCTCCGTGTGCTTCTCGCGTTCTGGTCAAGGTGGAGCGGTGTGGCATCTGCTGCATTGACAAAGGCGAGTTTCGGCGGCATGGTGCAGTGTGGGATCGGCTACATACGTGCGATGATGGACAGTGGGCGATAGCGTTGTCTGACGTAATGGCGGTGCTTATGACAAGCCTTGCAAGGTCATTGTGTTGATCCTTGTCCTCAAGATGGGCCGGCGGCAACTTCTGGAGTGTGCACATGTGGTGCATGCTGAGGGTCAACCTCCTTTTTGAAAGAAGAAAAAGTTGTGGTGGAAAATGGATAGTATAATGGTGCAAATAAGAGGAGATGGACTAAAGAAACAACCTGTGGGGGAACATCAAATCTTACTGGTGTTGACGATAGGGGAGCTAAGAAAGCCAGAAATTAATAAAAATATAAAATAGGAATTAATTTGGGAAATATGTCACTATGCAAAATAGGAATTAATTTGGGAAATATGTCACTGTCCCAATTTGAGGCTCATCAGAAAATCTTAATAAGGATGCAAATGTAGAATACATGCTTCTGAAAGAAAAGGCAAGTGAAGCATAGAAACCGAATACCACCATAGCAGAAATTGAATATTTAAGTGATGGAAGAAGAAAATGCCACACAAGTAGCAAAATTGGCATTGGAAGAGAGAAGGTATAACTAAATGGAAGAAGTAAAAGTTAAATTAGAGAAGGAAATACAAAACAACAGGAGATGATACAACAAATTCTAAAGCAAAAAAGATACTAGTGGACAAGATTAGAATTGAGAGGATGAAATTGAGAATGGGGTAGAGAATGAAGATGGAGTGGTTGGAGATCAAGAGCAGCCTGATTTCTCTAACAGTCGAGAGTCTGTCGGATCCTTTACAACAAAAATGGCAAGGATCACTAGGAAGCATGTTTTGGGCTAGTGCAACGTTACTTTGAAACAAGATCTATTTCTAGTTTCCATATAGCCCACCAAAACTTCAACTCCGACCACATGAAAGATCACATCCAAAGGGATGATACCAGCAACTCACCGAAAACATTGTGTGCACCAACTAAAAACTATGCGTAAGCCGCTACACAAGTATTAATAGTACTCCACATATAAGCAGCTGGAGAGCAGACAAATAAATAATGATTATTAGTTTCATCCTCAGAGCAGAACCTGTAAGAATAATCCCCAATTCATCTTTTCCCATGTTATCTTTAGACTTTAGTACGTAGCAATGGCATTATGACAGATTAATCATAACCATATTTAAATTTTCCAAGGGATTTTAGCTTTCTAGAGCTGCTTAAACAGTGTATTTCTTATTGTCTACTTAGACAATCTTGTTTTTTGGCCTCAAAATTTAGCAGCTAGTAATACAGGAGCTACAGAATAGTTGTCTATATTTAGCAACTTATAATATATTTTATCCCCACTTATTACTAATTCACCTTTGAGAAAAATTGGTGATCTTTGTATATATATTTATCCAGCCAGTGCGTTAAGCAGCAGTTTGGGTTAGCATTGAACTCGAAGGTGGCATGCATGCGACCATTTGACTGACGAACACCACGACAGAAAGAGCCATGCATATATTCATTCATTTCATCGGTGCATACGTGCGCCTACAAAGGATGAATCATGAATGAATAGGATGCATGCATGCCAGGTTTTTTCCTTACCATGCAGTCAACCCTCCCATGCAATGTGTAGGCCAGTACGTAGGCTGTCGCATTGCTGCTTGTCTCCTCTTACCTGACCGCTGAATGATCTGATTCTGTAGCCCGGCCGGAGATTCCTTGCTCTGCATAACTACGTTTTCTTCCACCTTCTTTGCTCTTCAATTTGAACAACTCTTGCTTCCACACATAGACAAGACAATTATGCTCTGTACAACTCACTCGGCTGTGACAGCAAGCCTGCTTCCTTGCCATTGGCACTATGACAACTTCAACTTGGTTGACCTTATATGGACTTGTCGGGGTGATGGACCAACTGCTGCTGGTTGGACATACTGATCTTGTTGGTTGGCAGGTCTCCCAGTCCCATCGTTTTGGAGGCCAGGAACGGTCGAGGCTGTCCGTGTGTGGTCAACGTACCATCAATTCCTGCCTAATTTGCAGATCAGGATAGCATGTGTATGATGGATGTATTTGTCCAGGGCAGATTGATCTGTCCCTGTGTAGTTTATGACAATCAGTGGAGATCGAGTATCGTTATCGTGTTCCCGGAAACGAATCGCCTGCACGCACATCATCGATCTGGTAATGACGAAGCGTCAAGAAGTCGATCACAGCGCGGTCGAGTTATGCCAAGCTAACCACTGCAATAGAACGATAATGACTGCTCAACACACCGGGCGTGCTATTTCCGCAACGCCGAACGAACCAAATCTTCAAAACAAACCGGAAGCAAATCATGCACTTTGCCAGTACGTAACTAGTACTAGCTTCCTGCATATTAAAAGCATCAGCTGCGTGCGGATCTCGACTCGTTTGACCAAACTGCGCCTCGCTGTCGACGAAGTCACCACAGGCGCCTCACTGTCTTGAGACTGAGTCGGCGGGTCGAGTCTTGAGATTGACGAAGTCACCACAGGCGCCTCGCTGTCGACGAGAACGTCGCCTCCCACTGAAGAATATTCCGCCTAAATGAGAAACACCAGTGCCAAACCTGGGATTTGAACTCTGGTGGGCTGGGGGTATAACCGCCCTCCTAACCATCCTGCCGCCGCAGGCAAGTTCTCAAACCAGATTAGAATAGAATTCGTTTGAATCAAATCGTGAGCCTGATCGGATTGTGAGCCTGATATGGTTGTTGTAATCTTCTTCTTTTTTTGTTGGATAAGGGGTTTTTTTTTACTCAAATATTTTAAACATTACACTCAGTCTCTCCATAAGTAAGATGCAGTAAAAAGGTCTGTAACAAAAATAAAATAAAAGCAAAAAACTAGTGAACATACAGAAACTATAGACCGCGGCCTATGGAGCTAGAGGACCAATCCGTGCGGTCATCCATGTCGGATAAACGTATCACTTGCCATGTCTTCTAGTCGTGTATGCACCTCCATAAAAATTCTCAATTTGGCATGCATTATAATTTGGACCACGAACGAAGCAAACTGGTACACCGGTAGATGACCTCCATGACAAAACCAAAGCGACTATATTACGGCTACCGCTCCCACCCTACTAAGAGTTCTGAACTTGTGATCAATACCATGTAGAAAGTTTCCAAAAATATTTGCAACCGTACATGGTAGATACAAGGTCGAAACTATTTGGATGACTGGACATATAGAACGGTCAAACTTGTACTGGAAAATAAGTGTTTGATCATCTCCTCGTGATGACAAAATATATACTTTGTATTTTCATGTCAGTTCGATCATCACCGCCCTAACATATGCCACTATATTAAATAGCAATGGCAAAAGAGGGTCACCTTGCCTTAATCCTTCTTCCGTTTGGAAGTAATCTCCAACATACTTTTTAAACATCGTAAACATTTTTTTTCAAACTACGTGAGTAATTTTAGTATAAAAAGAAACATAAAAATAAATAAAATGAACAAAACGAAAAAAGTGACAAGAAAAAGTAAAAAAACATAAAAGGAAAATAAAAGAGAGAAGAAAAAGGCAGAAAATTAAAAAACGGAGCAGGAAAAAATTGGAGCCGAAAAAACTGGAGCAGCCCGAGAAACGAATGCAAGCGAATAAATTGGCCTGGCCCATCACCGAATCCTCTGTGCGGCTCGAGCCTTCCGTCAGCTTCCCATTGAGCGGTCAGCGGTGTATAGCATTTCCGGACAGGGATGCCATTTTGCAGATTGGTGAAGGCTGGTTGGTGGGCCAGCCCATTAGGCTGACAAGCTTTTGTTTTATTACTCTTTTGAATTCTAAATGTACAGAATTCGTTTGTAGATTTTTTAGAGCAACTATTTCGATGAAATATAATGGCATTTTTTTAAAATCGATTTGTAGGTAATGAATGTCATTCCTGCGATTTGTAAGAATACTAATGTCAGGTGAGGTGTAAACCGAGAGTCCGAGACGACGGTCACCACGGCAAGCTTGCCGCTGTCCAACTCCTCCTGTGCAACCACACTTCCTACTGCCTTGTTTGGATACGGAGTTTTAGCAGAACTAGTTTTCCGTAAACTAGCGTAATCGTGTAACAAACTAAAATTTTGTTTGGATGCTGTAGCGAAAACTAAAATTTTGTTTTTGCTAAAACGCGATTACACAAAACTACACAACAGCCTAGTCGACTACTCCGGCACGAAGAGGATCCGGCCGGCGGAGACAGACAGCCTCTTGACGACCCCTGCGCATGCACGCCCCCACACGCCCGCGTGTCTCCCGTGGCCACCACATGCTTCCGGTGAGAGCAGGGATGCAGACAGCCACCTCCTGGGCCGGCGTGCATGGGAACTGCTCGAGGATGCGTTGCCGACAGACGCGGAGCTCACGCTAGCGGTGCTCGAGGAAGACGACGAGCTTTGGGCCGCCGTCTCGCCGGACACACCATGCACAGACGCGGAGCTCACGCCAACGCTACGGAACATAGCGGCGACGAAGACGACGAGCTTTGGGTCGCTGTCTTGCCGGACAGACGCGGAGCTCACGCTGACGCTAGGGAATTTTGACCGCACCCATGGAGGATGACGAGTTCTGGTCCGCTGTCTCGCCGGACGCGCCGTCGGCTGACGCCTGTAAAGCAAGATGGCTCCTCCCCTTCGTAAAAAAAATCGCGGGCTACCCAAACATGATTTCCCGTATGCCTATTTTTAACAGAATGTTTAGTAAAACCGATTTTACTAAAAATCCTATTAAAACTAGTTTTCTAAAAACCGATCTCTAATATCCGCTATCCAAACAACCACTACTACAGGTCACACACAAATAACAAGAACTCAGCCATAAAAAGGAAACAAAAAAATTCGAAGTTCCATCTCCAGGTAGAACATGTCTCCAGAATCTCGAGAGACTATTTGAAAATTTCACAACGTCAACTGTACAATGCTTTTGGTCTGGACGACCAGTGTATGTATGAGCTACATTTTGGGCAGCTCCATGGGCCAGTGTTGCCCCCATTTACAGTAGAATCAGATTGCAATCTCAACTATATTTGCAGTTCTGTTGATTGCGTATGGGGCTCGGCCGTTCCGGTTTCCATGGCATCTTCATCGAACCTTGGTGGGCTAGATGGAGCGCTGCTTGAGGGTGTACCTGACAGATATGTATCTGTGTTGGTGTCAGACCATTCAGCCGTGACTGCGCCAGCTTCTGAACCTGGGAGGTCTACTGAAGGCGTACCAGAACTAGGTACGCTCTTGATGGTATCCCCTTCTGGTTTCTCCCTTGCAGATGCACCCTTGAAAAATTCACGTTCTTGAGAGCTTGTAGCGTTGGATTCAGCTTCTGGCAAGGATAATGTATCATCGACAGCGTCGTTGTCAACCTCAAACTTCGGTGCAGAAGAACGTGCAGATGCATCCTCGAAGAGTTCATGTTCTTGAGAGTTTGCGACCAACAGTTCAGCTTCTGGCAAAGATAATGTTTCAGAAGCAGTATCTTTGTTGCCCTCAAATTTCGGTGCAGAAGAATGGATATTTTCTGGTTCTTTCTGAAAAATCTGGACAGACCCACTATCTAGAATGCTATGTTCAGGTGTGGCACTGCTGATTTCTGTTTCCTGGAGAGATATCGCATCAAAGCCATCATGCACATGGTTTAATCCCTTATGATCTGATGCAGCAACTGTGATGTGATTGCTGTTGCTTGACAAATCCACGTCACTGTATTCAACATCAAGATTAGAAAAGCTTTCTTTCTGGTCGCTCGATGACTCAGACGTGTGAATCGATGCCGTTGCATCTATCTCCGAAAATATAACCTATGATCAGACAGAAAGAGTGCTTTACAATGTGCGGAGGTAAAATGCATAGGTGAAGAAAGGTATAAACTGCAAAGAATTTTCTGGTTACCTCAACTCTGAAGTCTATAGGAAACCGGTGTTTTGTGTCCCATAGAATGTCAATCTGGTCCCTATCAAGTAACAAAAGGTTGTCTTCAATATAAGCCGTGTTAAACATAATCCTGAATACCATCACTTCATGCTTTAAGTCCTCGTCCAGGGTGATGCATTCCATGACAATGTCTCCTCGGACAGGACATCTTACATTAACCTTGATTATCTCATTGTCTTCCTGAAATTGTAAACAAAAGCAGTATAATGTTTTTCTGTTCAGCAAATAAAGTAAGGATGTCTTACCATAATCAGTACCGATATTGATAGCAACTTCCAAAGAAAATACAAACCTGTTATATGGACTGGAAAAAATAACTCCCAGTAAATAAAATAGCCAAAAGAAGGATTCAGTATTATGCGCTTTCAAGTTTGAACCTATTGAGAACCCTAATAGAAAACAAATTGAACTATATGTGTAAGCCAATAATATCTCCAGACGAGTAAGGATACTTTTTAGTAGCTCGAGAAGGAAAAACTATATATTAATATATTACACGCTGAACTCTTCATTCTTCAAGCTACCTAACTTCAACACTAAACACCCAAACTGTGTACTTACACACCCCTTCAACTGTGAAACGTCAAAATCAGTGAAATTCAATAATCATGGTGGTCTTCAAATAAGTTAATTTTTTGCTGATCTGACCTCACGACCAGCATCATATGTGCTGGGCATGCAACTAAAAAAGTATCAAGTTACACTTAACCGGCGGTTGGTGCAGCAAAGGTTGTTTTAGCCTTTTTGCTGTAGGGAGAAAGTTAGCTTTAGGAGGTCAGCACAGAAACTGTGTAATACTGTAATATTGTTTCCCTTTGGAGAACAAATCAGTAATGAACTACTGATCAGGGGTCAAATCAACATTACAGACCAAAAACCACAGCCCTATTGTAAATACCAATGTGTAACTCATGATATGTAGATAACAAAACCAAGTTATACCTGCGTGTAAAGCTGAACAAAATCACTGGTCTTTGGAGTTGAAAAGAGAACTTTGGCACTGCTGTCATTAGGCACCAGGGGATCTGGGCCATAAATTCGAAATATTGGCCTACATCCCCCTTGAGCATCAAAATTTGGTACCTTCCTGATGATTGCACAATTCAAATTCAGTATCCTGTCAGCAGGAGGCCACAGTTCTGGTGCTATGTGCCGTCTTGACACATACTGCAAGTATCTCAACTGAGAAGGTGCTGGGTCCAGTGGTGAGTAGAGCTCAATCAGCCCAGGTGGTGCATGCCTGTGAACAGTCTCCAAAGCCTTCCTCTCATCTTTGCACCTTTGAAGGTATACCAGTAGGGCTGCCAATGCGAAAGCGAGGATTGGCCACCCCCCATGTTCTGAATGTATAAGCAGGAAGTTGTCCTGGCTTAACGAAAGCCAGCTTTCACTAGACCTAAGAAAATGGTGAATCATCTCCAATGTGAGCAAAGGGCAACCCTCATAGTTACGTGGGTAACCCATCACGCTCATATCATAGCCTGAGAAAATGCGTGCAGTTTGATTGCTCTTCTTGCTTCCCTCAAAGTTGAATACCATAAAAGAATCAATGGAGTAGCGGGCAAGTAGCTGTTTTAATATGCCTCCGATGTATGGTTTCAGCTCGTCTTCTTCAAACAAATCCGTGGAGAAGCAGTGATCAAATACTGGAAAGTACAGTAGTCAAAAGTTAGCATCTGAAAGGTGACACTGAGATCAACCTCAGTTATGCTATTAAACAGTGAGATCATCCGTAACATACAAAGCCGCAGTGATAGCAGGTGAGCATTTCCATATATAAACCTAATGTGAAATAAGTATGTACCCACTTCGAAACATTTCAACCTAAACAATGAAACATCCATGCCTACCGAGAAAAGAAATGGTAGTTGGTATGCATATGCACACAAGTGGGTGTCCAATACAAAAAAAAATGGTGTTAGTTTCTGGCAGCCGATTTGATCGGAAAACAAGAAGCCTTTTCGAATTGTAAGTCAAGTTACTCAGCCAATTGTTGTTCTTTTTTTTTTGAAATAAAGTCCTAATAAAATAGTGAGAAACACAGATAATTATGAAATAATATAAGTTACTTTCCCAGTAAAAAGGAGAAAACATATCATTCCTCATAGCTAATAAAATGTGACCTGATTTAAGCCAGCCGTGACTCAATCCAGAGGCCGGAAGGAGCACCCCATATGCTCTGAAGCATAGCAGTTTATATTTGTGTCCTACAAAGTGAAGGCCTCAAACCACGTTGTGCTAACACTTGATAAAATTTAACCGAATAGCCTTGAAACGAACACATGATCCTCAAGAAAATAATGACAATCTACTAAGCGACAGCCAGCTAATGCAGTGTATTCCATGTTCCTATTATGGTCAAATGTAGAGTTCAGCAACACCTAATCAATGGGCTTTAGGCGTGACTTTTCCCGAGTCAAACCAAGAAACAATGCCGCCACGATAGCACGAGTATTTGACGCAGTCGTCTCCATTGATCAGTTCTTTAAACAAAGTGTCCAACAAGAACCCGCATCTTGTTCATACGGATTTACGACCGCAAAAAAGAAGATAAAATTCGAGAACAAAGCGCGTCGTACTAGTCGCAAACTAAAACCTTGGAACCGCGGACGAACATCTCCGAGGCAAGAGCAAGCAGGCGGGCGGGTTTCACCAGTACGGGCCGGTAGCGTAATCACGTGTCAAGAAAAGCGTACGGGAATGAAAAAGGGGGAGGGGGGCCTTGATAGGGAAACGGACACGCACCCAAAATGTTGCCGGAGATCTCGACGAGCCCAGCCGGCATCCGCCAGTTGAACAGCCGCCGGAACAGCGACATCTGCGGCGGCGGTGGTGGCAGCGGCTCGAATGGCAGGTCGGGGACGCAGAACTCAAGAATGCTCCCCGCAGCACGACTGCCCAATCATTCGGCGCGCGAGTCGGGTCGGGGCGAGGAGGGGAGAAGAGGTGGATGATGAGGAGGAGGAGGAGGGAGGGAGTGGGGGAGGGGGAGAAGACGACGTGGGGAGGAGTAGGCGTAGCGCGGCGGCGGGTATATGGAATGGATTTGGGGGAGGCGACTGGGAATTTTCTGCGATTTGTTCTCTCGGAGCCTCGGAGGAGAGAAGAAAGAAAAAAAGGTTTGGTTTTGGTTTGTTTAACAGGTCGTCGCGGGCGCGTGCTTCTGCTCGACTCGAGCGCTTGCGCTTTGCCGAGGAAGAGACGATTTCCATCACGGGAGCGAGAGGAGCCGGGCCCACATGCATTTCCTTGTTTGTTCTTTTTGGAAAGGTATAAAAGTGGATTTGAAATTTGAACCACAAGCGAGCGCATTTTGCTTTTTCGGTTTGTCGCCGACTCGCCGTGTCGGTGGGCCTTTTTGGACGAATTAGTTGTTTTAGATCATATATATAGGCACCAAATGTCCAGTTTTATTAAATTAATAATGCCACGAAGATACAAGAGTGCTGATCACAACTTACAACACAACGCACAACCCAAACATTTAGAAAAGACACTATAAGAACATCTTAAAGAAGACGATGACCTCCATGCTTGAACGCAAGGAAGAAGCAAACCGGCGACGGACTGCGAGCTGAGCTGAGGATGGCACCAACAACACCGAAGGGCAGGAGCACACCATTGACGGGCAGAATTGTCGGGCCGGAGCTCCCCCGAGAGCTTGGGCGCACCAACACAAGCTACGCACCGCCAGGACGCAGGCTACACTTTCAAAAGCACCACGCGCCGGACTGCAGGACCGAACGAAGGCCGCCGGCCATGGCGGTCTGGCCCCTGGCCAGAACCGGTAGACGGTAGTGACATGGACCGGACAACTTCGCCCAAACCACGCAGCACACCTCACATCAGCGAGCACACCTGCACAGAAACAACTTCGACCAAGGACGACTAAGAGAAGAGGGAAAGCTCAGGAGCATCCGCTGAGAACGAAGAAATCACCACCGGCCCCCATGGCACCACTCACCAGCTACACCACCGGTCCCCAGATGGCGCCTCCAAGGAGGTAACGATGCCCACACGCCGCCGCCATCCAATCCGAGACGGATTTTGGATTTTCATCCGAGACAAAGGTAGGGGATGGGGAGAAGGTCATCAACGGCGCCTCCAGGAAGGGAAGCGGCGCCCGAACAGTGGCGCCGCCGCTGTGTTCATGGAGACCAGGGGTTTCCCCCAGACCTTACTCACTGCACCAGCTCCACAACGACGGACGAGGTCACCGACAACAGGAGCAACGGGGAGGAGATAGCAAGCAAAAGGGGGACGGATCCGACCTTCGAGATCTGACGCTTGAGCCACCGGAGCAGCCCCACCGCCGCGGCGCCCAGAAGCCCTCCGCACAAGCACGAGCAAGCAGATCCTCGCCAACACCCTGACCGGTAGGCTATGCGGGCTTGCCACGAGCCTCAGGCGACGGCGAGGGAAGAGGAGCATAAGGGAGGCGGTGGCGCGCGGAAACCCTAGTCGCCCCCGGAGTCGCCCTTGGGAGGACGAGCCTCGAGGGGCAAATTAGTTGTGATTATATTTTCAATTCCATGTTGCCTTCTACGCAATTGAGATGGCAAAGTATCCCCTCCCATACAGCCGCGACCTGCCGCGCGTCCGCTGCCTACATTCTCCCTTCAAGTTCACCTCCATGTTTCTGTGTTGCCACATTTCTTATGGCTCGCCGCAAGTGGGCGGACTGCATCATGCATCCCTTCTCCCGCCACCGGGTTGGGGTCTCATGGATGCATATAAGACACGCCCTTGCGGCATGTCACCATCATCCTATGTGCCCCCTTAGTTTGCAATGCGTGCGCGAATCGGGCGGATTGAGCTTGGTCATCGTGAGGTCCGCGTCGACGGCTAGAGGCCCATCATGGCACCTTCGCGCAGTCTATTTTAATTTGAAATATAAATTATAAATTACGGATTTGAAATGTTGTTGAATTGTGCACCGTTGAAACTTGAAAGATTCACTTATTGTGATGTGAAGTTGGAGTTTATTTACAAGTAAAACGCTTGGGGAGTCACGAAGTTGCCACGGATGAGCGCATTGGTCACGAACTCAAAAAATGCTAAATTTTGGTCACGTAGTTGTGAGTTAGAGCCCCGTTCGTCACTCCGTCAAAATGGGCGTTAAGTCGCTGACGTGGCTTACTGTTTTTTGCAAAACGCACCCTATATTTTTGTTTCTTTGCATCTATTCATCCCATGAATAAAATCTAGACCAGCCATTTTATCAAACAGGTGACGGGCATGGCGGAGAAGACAGAGAACCGGCACGAACCGGACACCCGATGGCGCCATCTCACAGGCCTCAAGCTCCTTGGAGAGCTCGCCGGCCTCGTGCATACAGCGGACATCGTCGGTGCCGCCGAGGTGCTTGCCGTTGACGAACACCTGCGGGAGCCTGCCCGCCGAGCCGAGCGATGCGTGGACCTCGTCCTTGAACCCGCCGTGCATCGACTGATGGGGTCGCAGCATGGAAAACAAAAATTTTCTACGCGGCAAAGCGGAATAAACCCCAAGGATCTAGATCTACGAGATGAAGATAGCGAAGATGAGATCCAATCTCTTGCCCTCGAAGATCAACAAACGCGTTTTGTCGGTGCAGGGGTTGGCTAGTCGATCCCCGCAACTAGACTCGTCTAGTCGCGAGGAGATGTATTATCCTCGAGATCCAATCCGGTGAAGTGCAGCAACGGGCAGCACCTCCGCGGCGTCCACACGTACAGCTCGATGAAGACGTCGACTCCTTGATCCCGCAAGCGAGACGACGTGGCCTTGATGATCTCAGCAGCACGACGGTAGTGCCGGTGATGATGACGATCTCCGCGAGCAGGGCTTCGCCAAGCCAAGCAAGAGGAGAGGGAGAGGAGCAAGGTGGCGCAGCCCCTAGGGCTAGGGGGTGCGGCTAGGTGTGGAGGTTGGATGGCGGCAGCCCTCCGGGAGAGGAGGGGTGCGGCTAGGGCTTGAAGGGAGAGAGAGGGAGAGGGGTGCGGCTGCCTCCAAGGTGTGTTGCGCCTCCCCCCCTTCCCCTCCTTATATAGGTGGCCGGCTAGGTCAAGGGGAGGGGGCCGGCCGGCCCCTCCTTGCTTGCCCCCCAAGTTGGAGTCCAACAAGGACTCCTCCTTGGGCCCCTTTCCTAAAGGGGTGGAGAGCCCACCTCCTAGTCCAACTAGGAGTGGGACTCCCCCTCCTTGTGCCGCACCAGCCCATGTGGGCTTAGGTGGTGCGCACCACCTAGGTGGTGGCAGCACCCCTTTGCACCATGTGGGCCCCATACAAAATATGGTCCCACTTCTAGACCCTTCTAGAACACTCCGGAACCTTCCGGTACCCTTTAAATAATTTCCGGAACTTTTCCGAAACCTCCGGAAACCACTTTCCATATATGAATCTTATTCTCCGGACTCCTCCGGAACTCCTCGTGATGTCCGGGATCCCATCCGAGACTCCGAATCACCATTCGTTCACTTCATCATTTAATTCATCGCAAAACCTAATTTCATCGGAACGTTAAGTGTGTGACCCTACGGGTTCGAGAATGCACAGACATGATCATATCAATAATTAATAGCGGGACCGGGATGTCCATATTAATTCCTATACACTCAACGAAAACCTTTTCTCGATTGAACCACGAAGCCGGAGATTCAATTAATCTCATATACGATTCCCTTTGTCTCACGATATTTTACTTGCCCGAGATATAATCGTTGACATCCCCATGTCTAGTTTAATCTCGTTACCGGCAAGTTCTCTTTACTCGTCCATAATATAGGATCCCGGTGATTACAACTTAATCACATGTCTGCAGACTTTTGATGCTATATTACCGAGAAGGCCTGGAGATATCTTCTCCGTCACATGGAGGGACAAATTCCACTCTCGATTCATATCACCCAACAACCCACCATCGGAGATACCTGAAAGCCACCTTTATAATCACCCAGTTACGAAGTGACGTTTGATGTCCACAAAGTATTCCTCCTGTGAACGGGAGTGATATAATCTCATGGTCTAAGGAAACTATATTTGGCATATTAAAAGTGTTGACAACAAAACTTTTGTGACACGATTAATTGCAACTCTTTATTTGGGTCATGTCCATCACACCATTACTCCTAATGATATGACTCCGTTATCAAGTGACTATAACAAGTCCATAGTTAGGAAACTCTAACTATCTCTTGATCAACGAACTAGTCCTGTAGAGGCTTACTAGGGACTCCGGGTGTTTATATTCCACACATATATTATGTTTCCATTTAATACAATTATAGCATGGATAATAAACTATTATCATAAACGTGAATATGCTTAATAAACCATTTTATTATTGCCTCTAGGGCATATTCCCAACAGTCTCCCACTTGCACTAGAGTCAATAATCTAGTTTACATTTCCTCGATCCAACACCCATGGAGTCTCACTCATGAAGTCTCAGTGCTGATCATGTTTGCTTGTGGAAGAGGTTCTGTTCGTGCTCTGTACTTTACAGCTCTTTATGTCCTTTGCAAAATTGTAACTGTCACCTAATTTGACATTACTTTATCATCACATGATAAACTTCCTATCATCCTATGATAAAACCATTATCATATAATGCATATAATATGTTTGGTTATAGAGTGAGATAATCATATCCTTTCATGCCTATATGTATGTTCAGTCAAATGGACTTTCCCACAACACATGCATCTGGAACTCACTCAATCTTGAAACAACTTTCTCAAACCAAAATATTATATCTTATTTCAATCCTTGAATTAATCATATACTCCTATATGTTGTTGACTTAACAAATCAACAGTGAGCCTTGTCACTTTGATATTTCCGATCATGCTTTCGCTGTGCTACTCCGATATTAAGAGATCCCTAATTTAGTCTGGCTTTATGACTTCAACCAAGTCCACCATTTTCTAAATTTATCTCAATCTCATGAAAAATGACTCCTCATTCAACATGTTCTTACAATTAAGAACTTGGGCCACATATCGTCATATACAAACATATGGTTCTTATATGTTGAGATCTATGAACAATTCATATTGAATTCCAACATATCCTCCAACCATCAATTTTGTACTGAGTTCTCTAACTCAATGCTTCACCTACATATCACAATGAGATGAACCATTCTTCTCTTGTTTCATTTTGAACTCCTTCAAAAAACTATTTAGGTTGAAACATCCTGACTTTAATGTTTATCAAACTTATCTATCCTCCATAGATACATTCATCTACATGAATATTTGACGTTCAAACTAACTTCATAAGTTATGCATTGGTCCATGACAACATTTACAACATTTATGAAATCTCCATTTCATTTAAACACTATGTTGTAAACTCCCACTCAAATATACCTCATACACATATTAAATTGTGAAGCCACTTTGGCTCCCACTCAGAAATATGTTATCTTTATATTTGACCATGATTGACTAGTTTCCACTCAAACATATGTCACCACATATTTTGATTATGGAAATTAATTTCTGCTCTAACTTAATATATGTCACCACATATCTTAATTAGATCTCACTCAGTTCTTTATGCACTTTCTCGACACTTTGGACTCCTCCAAAACTCTTAACTCTTAAGATTCGAGAACTCATATACGAAACACTAGCACTTTGCCAGCTCTAAGTTTTATTTATTCCACGCAAACTCTTTTGCCAAAATAAATATGTGAAACATTCTTTTCACAAAATCAAATAACAATTACTTTATGATTTAAACTTAAAGTAGAATGACTCTTAGTCACTTTCGTATTTAAAGTTTCTATTTCTTCTTTTGTAGTTTTGTAGGTATGTCTTGTTTCTCAAACACGACAAGTAAATCATGAATATTATTTTGCAACTTTTGACAAAATTCATATTCTTGAACCCTACTCTCTTTAGACAAGCTAAACCAAAATTCAATGATCACCATCATCAAAAAACTTTATGTGTCAAGTTTTAACCAATATAGCACTTTACACATGTGCCACTTGATACATAAACATGCAAGGTTTAAGCTTTCTAAATTTATTCCAACAATTCCTTTTATACATGAAACCATTTCACGATAAAACCACTAAAATACATAACACAACCAAACACATTGGTTTGTCCCTTTTAGTCTCACATTGTGGAATCTTTATTCATAATCTCATATTAATATTCTACAAAACTTTATTTGCTTTGGTTTTTAATTATCTCATAATCACTGAAACCACTATTTCACATAACTCATATGCGAAACGCAAATCATTAAATAGATCCTTTATTTAAAACAGGAGTGTTATCAAAATAAATCTAAATGATACTAATGAAACCTTAAAACCAAGAACCCTTTGTTTACGACCACATAATATCAAATATAATGTGACTACAATACTTTAGGTTTATCAAAAACACTTTTTGAATAATCTCTAAACATTGTAATTTGTGATAACACTTGTCACAAGTCACCATACTAAACAATAACTCAAATATTTTGTCTCTTTTGATCAAATCGAAAAGACTCAATTTTCTTGTTAACTTAATATCCTCTACTTCCAAAAACTTATCATGACATGAATAAATACTCCTATTTACTCATCCATGATAAAACAATGATGTCTTTTATTTACTGAAAAATACAACCAACACTTGTGTTTATTTTCAGCAACTCATGGCATTTTCAGAAAATGGCATTTTTAATCACACTACTTAGTGATGCGCATCAACATGCTCTTCAGCACTAATAGTACAATTAAAACAACTCTCATCATTAAGTATTGGATATTTTAGCATGTCTTTATTTTATAAGTGTTTAACTAATTATCGTTTAAATCTAGCAAAGGACAATAATCTCATAATCGAAACGTGATCTCCAAAAAGGATTACTCATGAAAACAGAACAACCATTTGTCTTTAACATGAATGACCGTCTCACAAACCGAGACACACTAATTTAAGATCACACTCAATTCGATTACAAAACTCATTCAAATCCTCTAATTTAAAACGATAAATGTAGAAGTAGAACATCGCCAGCATCAACTCCTTGATTGCCGTCTTCCCGCGAGATCCACTCAGTCCCTCCATGCACTTCTCAAACGGCAGGCCCTGTTTTCATAAAACAGCACAAGTATCAAATACTTAGCTCACCATAAGTGTAAATGGGACATTTAAACATTTATAACTAGTATATCAAAATATACCTTCTGCGTTGACTACTTCTCCTGCTATGGGTTCCACTTTAACTTGACGCAGCTGGGAAATAAACTCACAGAAAGTGATCGAATCCCTTCCCATGATATAGTTCCTCACATAGTCCTTATAGCTGGGGGGAAGCGAGCGCAGCACCCCATCTATTGCCATCTCGTCAGTTATTTCATGGTTCCAAACATCCACCATAGTATAATACAGCCGGTGCATCTTACTTAGGTGCTGTTCCAAGCAAGTGTTTTCTTCCATCTTAGTTGAAAGAAATTCATTCAGGCATTCAAACCTTGCAACTCTAACTTGTGCTATGAACCTTTGTTTCAGCTCATCGACAATCTCCATTGCGCTCAAGTTTCCAAATTGCCTACCAAGGTTAGAATCCATGAAGGTGCATATCAGCCACTCGACTCTCAAGTAGGTGGTCTTTTGATCGTACCACTCCATATACCCTTCGTAGTCAACAGTAACATCAGGGCGTTTTTCTAAAGCTTCATCTATCACGTAGAGCTCATCATTGGTGAAAAGGGCTTCTCTCAGACGCATGTACCAATCAGCAAAGTTTGACCCATCGAGACGCAGCTCCTCAGCAAGAAACATACTACTGTAGTCGGCCATGATCTACAAGGATTTTGCAAAGACATCTTTAGGACACTTGTTTATGATAATTTTAGTTCAATTTAATCAAATTAACGAACTCCCACTAAACTCAACATCTCTCCGGTTGATTAGTGACACACGATCCAAATCCACTACAACACCACCGATCATCACGTGAGATGATGTAGTTTCAATGGTGAACAACTCAGTGTTGATCATATCATTTATATGACTCGTGTTTAACCTTTCGGTTCCGTGTTCCCGAGGCCATGTCTGTACATGCTAGGCTCGTCAAGACAACCGTAGTATTTCCGCATGTGCAATCTGGCTTGCACCCGTTGTATGTGAACGTTGAATCTATCACACCCGATCATCACGTGATGCTTCGAAACGACGAACTTTCGCAACGGCGCATACTAGGGGAGAACACTTAATTATCTTGATATTAACATGAGAGATCACCTTATCATGCTACCGTCGCGATCACATCAAAGCATAACAATAAGGTGCATAAAAGGGATTAACATCACATGCAATTCATAATTGTGATATGATATGGCCTTTCTTCACATGCTCTTTAGATCTTCATCTTCAAAGCACCGGCAAGATCTCCATCTCCGGCATGATCTCTATCATCTTGGCGCCATCACCATGGTTGTCCACCAACTATTGCAACTACAACTAATGCTACTCTTAGCAATAAAGTAAAGCAATTACATGGTGATTTCATTGACACGCAGGTCACATAAAATAATAGACAACCATATGGCTCCTGCCGGTTGCCGTACTCGTCGACATGCAAGTCGCGAAACTATTACAAACATGATCATTGCATACATTATCACAAATCACATTGGCCATATCACATCACTTGACCCCCTCTGCAAAAACAAGTTAGACGCCTCTACTTTGTTTATGCAAATTTTACGTGGCTTGGGTCAACGAGATAGAACCGTTCTAATCTACGCAAAACCACAACGGTGATATAATAGTTGCTTATTTACTCATCCTTTTGAAAGGCCTTCCATTGAAAATTGCATCCTCACTAAAGCAAGAGAAACAGACACCCGCCAGCCACTTATGCAAAAACAAGTTGCATGTCAGTCGTGGAACCGATCTCTCGTGCGTGGACGAGTAAGGTTGGTCCGGGCCGCTTCAATCTCACAATACCGCAAAGATGCAAAGTGCACGCGAGAAGGTAGCAACATAAAATATCAACGCCCACAACTCCTTGTGTTCTAATCGCATCAACACCTACGAATAGATCTAGGCTCTGATACCACTGATGGGGTCGCAGCATGGAAAACAAAAATTTTCTACGCGGCAAAGCGGAATAAACCCCAAGGATCTAGATCTACGAGATGAAGATAGCGAAGATGAGATCCAATCTCTTACCCTCGAAGATCAACAAACGCGTTTTGTCGGTGCAGGGGTTGGCTAGTCGATCCCCGCAACTAGACTCGTCTAGTCGCGAGGAGATGTATTATCCTCGAGATCCAATCCGGTGAAGTGCAGCAACGGGCAGCACCTCCGCGGCGTCCACACGTACAGCTCGATGAAGACGTCGACTCCTTGATCCCGCAAGCGAGACGACGTGGCCTTGATGATCTCAGCAGCACGACGGTAGTGCCGGTGATGATGACGATCTCCGCGAGCAGGGCTTCGCCAAGCCAAGCAAGAGGAGAGGGAGAGGAGCAAGGTGGCGCAGCCCTAGGGCTAGGGGGTGCGGCTAGGTGTGGAGGTTGGATGGCGGCAGCCCTCCGGGAGAGGAGGGGTGCGGCTAGGGCTTGAAGGGAGAGAGAGGGAGAGGGGTGCGGCTGCCTCCAAGGGTGTGTTACGCCTCCCCCCCCCCCTTCCCCTCCTTATATAGGTGGCCGTCTAGGTCAAGGGGAGGGGGCCGGCCGGCCCCTCCTTGCTTGCCCCCCAAGTTGGAGTCCAACAAGGACTCCTCCTTGGGCCCCTTTCCTAAAGGGGTGGAGAGCCCACCTCCTAGTCCAACTAGGAGTGGGACTCCCCTTCCTTGTGCCGCACCAGCCCATGTGGGCTTAGGTGGTGCGCACCACCTAGGTGGTGGCAGCACCCCTTGCACCATGTGGGCCCCATACAAAATATGGTCCCACTTCTAGACCCTTCTAGAACACTCCGGAACCTTCCGGTACCCTTTAAATAATTTCCGGAACTTTTCCGAAACCTCCGGAAACCACTTTCCATATATGAATCTTATTCTCCGGACTCNCTCCGGACTCCTCCGGAACTCCTCGTGACGTCCGGGATCCCATCCGAGACTCCGAATCACCATTCGTTCACTTTATCATTTAATTCATCGCAAAACCTAATTTCATCGAAACGTTAAGTGTGTGACCCTACGGGTTCGAGAATGCATAGACATGATCATATCAATAATTAATAGCGGGACCGGGATGTCCATATTAATTCCTATACACTCAACGAAAACCTTTTCTCGATTGAACCACGATGCCGGAGATTCAATTAATCTCATATACGATTCCCTTTGTCTCACGATATTTTACTTGCCCGAGATATAATCGTTGACATCCCCATGTCTAGTTTAATCTCGTTACCGGCAAGTTCTCTTTACTCGTCCATAATATAGGATCCCGGTGATTACAACCTAATCACATGTCTGCAGACTTTTGATGCTATATTACCAAGAAGGCCTGGAGATATCTTCTCCGTCACATGGAGGGACAAATTCCACTCTCGATTCATATCACCCAACAACCCACCATTGGAGATATCTGAAAGCCACCTTTATAATCACCCAGTTACGAAGTGACGTTGATGTCCACAAAGTATTCCTCCGGTGAACGGGAGTGATATAATCTCATGGTCTAAGGAAACTATATTTGGCATATTAAAAGTGTTGACAACAAAACTTTTGTGACACGATTAATTGCAACTCTTTATTTGGGTCATGTCCATCACACCATTACTCCTAATGATATGACTCCGTTATCAAGTGACTATAACAAGTCCATAGTTAGGAAACTCTAACTATCTCTTGATCAACGAACTAGTCCTGTAGAGGCTCACTAGGGACTCCGGGTGTTTATATTCCACACATGTATTATGTTTCCATTTAATACAATTATAGCATGGATAATAAACTATTATCATAAACGTGAATATGCTTAATAAATCATTTTATTATTGCCTCTAGGGCATATTCCCAACAAAACAAACTATCTCTGAATTTTTTTAAAATTTTACACAAGCAAGGTATATGTATTGTTGACATACTATAAAATTTTCAGCTTAATCAGAGGTGAATTGAATTGGTGAAAAATCTTAGAGCATTTCTGCCAGAAAATTTGAAAATGAAAATTTATTCGAAAGTTGATATTTTTTTATTTCAAATATCACCAGTAACTAGCAACCACCAGCAACATACAAGCAATTATTAATTTTGTATTTGCATTCCATTTTTTATTTTGCATTGTGCTAAACCCTAACCCTAACCCTAACCCTAACCCTAACAGTAGGTCAATTTTTTTTGGTGAACCAAACAAGCTCTGAAATTTTTGAAATTTTTACACGAGCAAGGTATAACTATTGTTGACCTACTGTAAAATTTTCAGCTTAATCAGAGTTGATTAAATTGTTTAAAAAAATTGTTGAGCAGTTCAGCCAGAATTTTGTCAAAAAATTCAAATTTCATTTTCCATTTCATTTTTACTAAACCCTAACCATAACCCTAACCCAAACAGCAAGCAGCAGCATTAACATGTATATGCTAACCCTAATAGTAAGCAGCAGCTAACCCTAACTAAATTCTAAATTCTAACTAAATCTAAATTCTAAATTTGCATTAACATGTATATTGCTACTGCTATACTCTGCCTAAAATCTAAACTAACCCTAAATTCTTATTTGCATTCATCAAAACTAACCCTAAATTCTTATTTGCATGAAAAAAATACACAGGAGGGAGGAGGAGCTCACCACACGCTCGGGGAGGAGGAGGAGGCCGGCTCGGGGAGGTGGAGGAGGCCGGCTCGTGGAGGAGGAGGAGGCCGCCGGTGCGACGGAGGAGGGGCGGGTGGGAAGGAGGGGCTCGATGAGGGGCTCGAGGAGGGGCTCGTAGAGGAGGAGGGCTAGGGCGGAGGAGGGGCTCGGCCTGGAGGGGGAGGCGACGGCAGGGAGGAGGAGAGGATGCGGCAGGAACGGCGGCGACGGCAATGAGAGCACGCGGCAGGAACGGCGCCGACGGCAATGAGAGCACGCGGGCGCGAGCGCGAGGTAGGAGATGGGATGAGTCGAGATGGGGAACGGTTCGGCCCGCGCGCGCGATTTAGATCTAGGTTAAATTAGCCGTGGCGCACGGTCGCTTCCGTGCGGCACGGGTACGTAGCATAGCCGTGGCGCAGGTTCAATGACCTGCGCCACGGGTAAGTTACCCATGGCGCAGGGGTCAGTTCCCTGCGCCACGGCTAAGGAGTTTTTTATATTTTCTTTCTGCAGTTAATATTTCATTTGCTTTTCTTTTTTCATTTTGTGCATTTCATTTAAGACATTCATATAATATTTAATGTGATATAGTATTTCAGTTTAATATTTTAACACAATATTTAATATTATTTTAAGGCACGCGTTTCAATATTAAGGATTACACATATCATATTCCTATTTAATTTTAAGACACATATCAAATATTAAAAATACTTAATATTTGGATTACAAATTCTAGGATACTTAATTAATTTATAATATTAATTCCTAGGGTTACAAAATCAAGCGTCGTATTTCCCACACCATCTAGCTAGCGTTTCACAATCTTCTTTCCCTTCTTGGTGGCGGTTGAATAATTTAGACCCGGAACATCTCGACTTCTTCTTGCGAACGGAAGACCACCTGACTTGGGTAGTATTGTCCTACTTCTTCTTGTGGTGTATGTTTCTTCTTCATCGTCGTCGTCATCTTCCATCTTTGGGTCTCCGTACTGGTCAAAATCTTGCTCGTTGGCGACTCCATCCATTCTGATGATGCTCCTTTTTCCTCTTCTCACGACAACACGGCTAGGCATTGTCGGGTCGGTGATGAAGAAACATTGGTCAACTTGGCTAGCCAGTACACATGGTTCAGTTTTCGCGATGACGCTCGCGGTAGCAGCAGACTTGGAGGCTTCGGGTATAGACATGGTGGTGAAATATCCGTCTTCTTTTTTTGAACTGATGCTCTTAGCCCATCTGACACGGAACATCGGAACCTTGTCTCCAGAGTAGTCCAGCTCCCAGATCTCCTCGATCCTTCCATAGTACCTTTCTTTGACGTCACCGGTGAAGGATTCCATCGTTACCCCCTGAGTTCTGATATTCGCTATTCCTGTCTTTTTCCTCCGTGTAGAACGTGTAACCATTGATATCGTATGCCTGATATGTTATCAGGTTGGGCGCGGGGCCCTGTGACAAGAGGAATATGAGTTTTCCTTCTACGGAAGTCATTGACGGAGGATTATCTAGAAGGTGGCGTTTGAACCAACGCGTGAAGGTGGCGTTGTGCTCTTTGGTTATTTCGACGTCCGTTCGATGCTGACCACGTTTAGTGTACTTCTTCTCAATAAAGTTTTTGTGCTTTTCCAACCAAGGATCGACCACTTGTATGTGTTGTAGCGCTACAAAGTTTGCACTGTCAAAGTCGGCGCGTCGGCCAGAGTCGTCCACTTGTAGTTCCCTCCTGCCTGTTTTGTGACCTGCTCCATCGAGCCTGCCAATGTGCTTATTTTCGGGCAGACCAATAGGGTTCTCGACGTCTAGAAAATTCGTGCAGAAAGAGATGCACTCTTCGGTGAGATAGCCCTGGACGATGCTTCCATCTGGACTTGCCCTATTACGAACGTATCCTTTGATGACACCATTCATCCTTTCGAACGACATCATGCCGTGCAGGAACATCGGCCCGAGCTGGATGATATCATCCACGACATGGATCAGCAAATGCACCATAACGTCGAAGAATGCGGGAGGGAAGTAAATCTCAAGCTCATTTAGTATCACAATGATCTCTTCCTGTAGCCTTACGGCTTTCTTCATGCTGATCGACTTTCGAGAGATGACGTCGAAAAAGTTGCATAGGTCCAATAGCGTTTGGCGGACGTGTGGGTCCATTATCCCTCGGAGTGCAATCAGAAGTATCTACGTCATCAGCACGTGACAGTCATGAGACTTCATCCCGCTGACTTTTGTTTTGCTGCGTCCAGATATCTGCTTATCTTCCCCGCGTAACCGGAAGGAAATTTCACTCCGAGAAGGCACTTGATAAACTGTTCGATCTCCTTCTGGCTTAGAGTGAAGCACGAAGGAGGGCAGTAATAATCATTCTGTTTCGCCTTTTTGCCCTTCCGACGACCTTCCGTCTCCTCCTCCTCGGACAGATCATTATCATTGTTAGGGCGTCCTCCATGGAGATCTTTCCTGATGCCCAATGATCTTAGGTCGTTTATTGCTTTCGGCCCATCTTTGGTCCTTTCCGGCATGTTGAGAAGGGTGCCAAGCAGACTCTCGCACACGTTCTTCGTGATATGCATGACATCAAGGCTGTGAGGTGTTTCGAGGATCTTCCAATATGGCAAGTCCCAGAAAACAGACCTTGTTTTCCATACCTTCAGCAGTGGTGGCGGAGCCTTTTGCTTCTTCCCCGACAGAGGGTACTCATCCCAGTTTGTCAACAGCATGTCGATTTCTTTGCCGCTCCTCTTACGTGGGGCTCTTCGGATCTCAATGGTACCATCGAATAGCTCTTTGCATTTTCTCCACGGGCCGTCCTTGCGAAGCCACCTTCGATGTCCCGTGAACACTGTTTTTGAAGACCCGGGATCTTTCTCTAGCTGCATATATGTTGTATCGTCCATGCACCTAACGCATGCATAGTGTCCGTGGGCCACCTGGCCTGCGATATATCCGTAACCGAGATAGTCTTGCACCGTCGTGATCAACGCGGCTCTCATAGGGAAGTAATCTTCCGCGACGGCGTCCCATGTGCTGACCCCTACAGTCTATATCTTGTGTAGCTCATCTCTCAAGAGCTGCAAATACAGATTGATGTCGTTTCCTGGTTGTTTCGACCCTTGGATTAGCATGATCATGTGAATGTACTTCCTATTCATGCACAACCATGGGGGTAGGTTGTATATCCATACAAACATGGGCCAGGTGCTATGTGTGCTGCTCTGGTTGCCAAACGGATTGAGCCCATAGGTGCTCACGCCCAACTTGACATTTCTTGGATCGTTCCCAAAAGTTGGGTATTCAAAGTCTAACGCTTCACACTGGTTAGCATCTGAAGGTGTCTCAGCATCTTATCTGTCTTTTCGTTTTCTGGCTTATTCCTTTCCGTGTGCCAGCGCATTAACTTTGCTTCCTTAGGATCTGTGAAAAGCTGCTGCAGACGAGGAATGATCGGAAGGTACCATACCACTTTCAGAGGGGCTTTCTTTTTCTCTTTCTTGTATCGAGCTGCGCCGCACACCGGACATGCAGTTGTCTCCGCGTCATTTTCCGGATAAATGAAGCAATCATTGATGCAAACAAGGTATTTGATGTGCGGTAAATCAAAAGGGCACACGATTTTTTTGGCCTCTTCGATACTACTAGGACACGTGTTCCCCTCAGGAAGACGATCGTGCCAAAATTTCAAGTTCTCGTTGAAGCTTGCGTCTGTCCATTTGTGATTTGCCTTCATCTGCAGAGTCATGAGCGTTACTTTCAAGCGGGTATCCTCGGACCCACATCCCGCATACAACGGAGCATTCGAGTCTATGTCCAGCTGCGCCAGCTTAGCCTCTCTAGCAGCGTTACTCGACTTTCTGAGAAGCAATTCTTGAACATGAGGGTCCCGCACGACTGAAGTTAGCAGCGTCGGCGTGCCCGCGTCTTCTCCACCATTTACGTCGGCTTCTTCTTCATCATCATGCCCGACATATTCTTCGTCATCATAATCGGGAGGCGCCTCTTCATCTTCCTGATCATTTCCCGCCGCGCCCCCATGGACGTCCTCATCATCATCCTCGTAAGTGAAGTCATCGAGCACGGTGCTGAGTTTGCATGTTCGACACGGACACTTTATCCCGGTGTCGTTGTTTTTAACCATCACGGTCGTCGCATATTTCAAATATCTAGCAACAATACTTTCGCTCATCATGATGACCATTGTCGCCTACACTCTACATATAGAACAAAAGAATTATATTAGAAACAAAATATTTCACGGAAAAATTCGGCATGACCTTTGCTAATTTTTGGCCCCTAGGAGTGCCGGAAAATTCGCCGAAATGGAAATGAATCTACATTTCGGCGAAAACATCGGCAACTCATCATTTCGATCATGGCATACACATATGCAAACACACGCCGGCGCATCACAACCTTCTTCATCATTACATTCACATACATATGCGCGCCCGTCGTCCCGCACGCGCAACAACAACCACCACACACACATCACAATCTTCTCATCCATCACATACAACCACACACATCACAACCTTCTCATCCATCACATAAACTCACCGTCAAGAGGGCGAGAGACGTCGAAAGAGAGAGTGCCCGGAGGAGGAAGATCGAGCACGAGATGTGGGAGATGTTTCCTCACATATATATGGAGCAAATAAGTAGATTTAGGTGGCAAAAATATGTGAAGAGAGAGAAGAAAATGAGGTGGGGAGGAGGAAGGGACGACCAGATCTGAAAATGATTGGGGAAGAAGAGGAGAAGAGGAGAAAAGGGTGTGGTGGTGGGTGCAGCCAAAAAGTTAAAGTGTAGCCAGGCTTAGCCGTGGCGCACATGACTAGGCTGCGCTACTAGTATATGTTAGCCGTGGCGCACAGGAACGCAGTGCGCCACGACTAAGTTAGGATAAAGGTGCTAGCAGAAAAGGAAAACCTGGGCCCACACTTAGCCGTGGCGCACCTGAAAGAGGTGCTCCACGGCTAAGTGGCCACCAAAAGTGGCAGTAGAGCCCACACTTAGCCGTGGCGCACCTGCGAGAAGCTGCGCCACGCATATTTTCCTAGCCGTGGCGCACATAATTTAGACGCGCCACGCGTACGTGTGCGCAGACCGGCCGACCAGAGTCCAACTTAGCCGTGGCGCAGGAGCGTGCAGCGTGCGCCACGGCTATTAGGCTACCCGTGGCGCAGACCAAGGTGGTGCGCCACGCATACTTAGCCGTGGCGCGGGACATGCTTAGTGCGCCACGGTTATAGATCCCACCTATAAGCATTTTCCTGCTAGTGCAACAGACAATTGCATTAAGTAAAGTGCATGAGGTAAACAATACTAACATCAAAAGGGGACATTAACACCGCTGTTTTACCCCTATTAGCAACAACACACCCTCGTCCTTAGACGTTTCTGTCACTCGTGCCCAGGTACAAAAGGGGGCATGAACCTACCATCTAGCATAAATACTCCCTCTTGGAGATACACACAATCACTTGGCCAAATTTACTACGCACATCGGAGAGCATGCAAGAACACAAATCAACATATAAGAACCAAGCACAATCTGATCTTAACTTTATAATCTATCGGATACCAGCAGACACATCAAATAGTATTACAATAGTTGATCTTGATCATGTTAGGCAGCTCACAAGATCGTAAACATGAAGCACAAAGGGAGAGAGGCTACCATCTAGCTACTGTCATGACCCCGCAGCCCAAGGTGGACTACTCACAAATCATCCCGGAGGGTGGCATGGCGATGAAGAGACCTCCGAGATCGATCTCCCCTCCGGCAGGGTGCCGGGATCAGCTTCAGAATCACCCCGAACTAGGGTTTATGGTGGCGGCGCGTTGGGGTGACTTCTCTGAAAAATAATGGCCGCCTCGACGTTTTTAGGTTTAATGTGATTTCATAGGCATCGGAGGGGGCCGAGGAGAGGTCCTAGGGGTAGGGGCAGGCCCCACCCGCGGGTGTCCTCCTGGCCACGGCAGGAGGCCGCCTCTGCCCTGTGGGTGGCCCCTCAGGGTCCCGTTCGGACTAGAACTCCATCTTGGCGTAAAAATAATCCCCGTAAATTTCCAGCGCGGTCCGAGAATATTTCCTGTGGTAAATTTCTGAAACGAAAAGACAGCAAAAACAGGAAACTGGCACTGGGCATCTTGTCAATAAGTTAGTCCGACAAAATGCATAAAAGTGATGTAATATGATAGCAAAAACATGTGACAATGTCACCAAACTAGCATGGATCAATCAAAAATTATAGATATGTTTGACACGTATCAGCTGCCTAACATGATCAAGATCGATTATTGTAATGCTATGTGATGTGTCTGCTGGGATCCGATGGATTATGAAGTTATCATCAGATTGTTCATGATTCTTATATGTTGATTTGTGTTCTTGCATGCTCTCCGATGTGCGTAGTTACTTTGGCCAAGTGATTGTGTGTATCTCCAAGAGGGAGTATTTATGCTAGATAGTGGGTTCATGCCCCCTTTTGTTCCTGGGCACAAGTGACATAAATGTCTAAGGGCGAGGGTGTGCTATTGCTACTAAGGGTAAAACAGCGGTGTTAATGTCTCCTTTGATATTAGTATTGCTTACATCATGCGCTTTATTTAATGCAATTGTTTGTTGCTTGCAACTTAATACCGTTGGGTGACAGGCTGGATAGCGACCTCCCTCTGGAAAACGTCGGGGGACTATTTTTATAGTCATTTTTAGGTCAAGACGAAGATTCGGGAAGAAGGATCGACGTCAACGGAGCCTCGAGGCCCAAAACACTTGGTCCCACACGGCCAGGGAATCTGGCCGCGTGGGCCTAGGTGTTTTGGCCCTCGGGCCTACACTCCTTCGCCTCCTTCGCTCATACGCCTTCTTCTGTCCAAAAATTGATCCCCGTAAATTTTCAGGTCAATTGGACGTCGTTTGGGTCCCTGAAACTCAAAAATATAGAAAATAGGATTTTCTGCCAGAGCAGGGTTAATTCCAGAAAAATAGGGAAACTGTGAAATATTCCCAAAATCAATAGAAAACAATGATATAACCCTTATATGATGCAAATATGATTGAAATATGAGTAATTCAATGCAAAGTTCATGTATGCATTTTACATGCATTAGGTGCTCAGGAACATTTCTTTCATGTAGTACGGGTCAATTGTCATGATGTTCAGCGTATTCTCCATTAAGAGCCGGTGCGCCATACTAAGCGCAACCAGGCCGGACGATTGATGGGTGGAGCGCGTACATGTGATGCATGTTGAAGATGTCATTAAATCTCAGGAGGAGCACGTCCCCAAAGTTTAGTGACCAAGCCCAAGGCATCTATCTCTGGTACCTTTGCGGAGAAAACCGGGTATGTCGGATCATTCTCTTTGAGAAGCCTCTTCTCTTGAAAAAGAACACCATCATGTAGGCTCCTCATATCCCCAGTCAAGAGTTTTATCAGCCTCGGCGGCATCATCGCTGTACCCATACGATGGATCAAATGCCAGTCGGGGATGGGTACCCTGTCCATTACCCGGTGCGGCGGCTTCAACTTAGTACCCGGCACCGACAGGCTGTTGGATTCAAAGTCAGCTTTCCTCTTAGATCTTTTCCGTCCCATCTTCTTAGACTCCTTCGGCGCCATTGCATATTGGATCACCTGTTTGAATGTGTCCTGGCTCAAACCAGCTTGCTCGGGGGTAGCTTCTAGCGTATCTTGAGAACAGAATAGACTCTGGGAGATCAGCATCTTGCCCGAGATCCGTACGCATTATATCATGGTCAAGTGGGACCTCGCCGGCATATCTGTCATCATGAGCTCCGTCATCGTAAGGATCATCAGCGAGGAAGTCATTGGGGTCATCATCACCATCATTGTCTTCCTCTTCGTCCTATGTATGCTGCACTGGGGTGGCGACAGAAGGGTCCACACGAATGAGTTCTTTTGGCCATATCATGGGCCAAACCACGCATTGTTCGAGGTTTAACTCACTATCGTCTTCGGCAGGTTGAGAAGGAGGATCCAAACCACCGCAACCCGGTAAAGCCCGACTGATTGTAACCCTGAACACGTCATCGGCCATAGGCCTGCCGTGGAACACGCGGTTGAGTGGTGTCACGATCTTACCCTTTGCCACGTCCTTGAGCTCACCGTTCACACGAAGGAGCAATGTGCATCTCGTCTCGTTGGCCGGCGAAAACATGAGTAAGGCGTTAGAGAGGGCGCCAAAGAATGAAGTAATATGTAACTTGTCGAGGCTTTTACGACGCTTAATTACCGTGAGGGCGTTGAGCTCGGCTAATGGCGACGAACCACGGACGGTCGCCGACGGGGTAATCAAGACGGGAGGGCTTCTTCGAGGCGCGGTGACAGCCGGTGATTCCTCCGTACCATCTGCGTTGTTGCCGACCGGCGTATGGTCATCCCTACCAGAATTAGGGTTGACGGCTGGGCTCTGCACAACAGGCGCCACACCGCTCGGGTTGCTGGAGCCTGCTAAGCTGATCACGGGGCGAGGCCCTTGTCTGCCCCCCTCAAACCAAGCCCCGATGGACATACATATGTTGGGCAGGATGGAGTTGAGCCTTTTTTCCACCGCTGCATCGATGGACGCCTGCAAGTTTGATTGCTCGGCCATCTTCCGCTCCTTTCGCTTCTCCTTGGAGTCAGGGAAGTAATAGGAATGTTTATGACCCATTCCGGCGCCGATCACACGGCCGGGATGCGACACTTTATCTGAGGACACCTTCTTTGTCTCGTTTAGCGCCCCAAGGAAAGGTGTCTAATACGGTCCCTTATGGTTTGAGGAGCCTTCAGATTGATCTTGTTGATGAAGCATCTCAAGTTGATCTGTTTTTACACTATGTTGCTTTCTGGGGTTGTACTATGTTGCTTTCTGAGTCGTACTAAGTAGAATCTTTACATCAAGTTTCATGTTTGTGATCCATCAGCAACCTCTTATTTGGATAGGTGTCAGTAAACTTTGCTTCCCACAATTTTTTGACCCATAGATAGACAAGTGAATACAAAACAGTGTTTTGCTGTGTGTTTTTTGCAGCTACCATGTTGAATTCCACATGCAAAACATCAACAAAAAATGGGAGAACATACCAGATCTTTTTTTGAACAAAACGGGCAACATTGCCTCATTTATTAAAAAAAAGTAGGAGTGAATTTGATGATGTAAATCACACCCTGAAGTTGCTGCCATTAGTTTTCAGAAGATGTGTTTGCATACCTTATGCTCCCTTTCAGAAACCAAAGAAGACCTGGAGATCCCATGATACACAAGTGATCCTTTCCCGGTTTCTTGCTAGAGTAGAGAAGAGGCAAGAACGGTTTCTTTGCAGATGGAGAAGAAAAAGGAGGGGTAGTGCATAGGGTTGGGAGGGGGAGGAAGAAGCTCGGGCAAAACTGCTGGCGGCAACTGGTCCGGGGAAGGGGGCAAAACTAGGGGCTCCTATACCCCGCTTTCAGTGGTACGTTACGTAGCTCCGCGTACCCCCACTCCCCCGCGCGCTCTTATATGGGCCGTCCAAGTGGCGGCCAGAGCAGGTTTTTTTTTTCTGGTTTTACTTTCTGTTTTCTCCTTTTCTTTTCTGTTTCTATACTAATACGAAAATGTATTTATATTTATGGAATAAAAAACAATAATAAAAAACAAAATATTTATATGTAAATAATATTATATTTATTTGAATGATTTCATAATGTGAACTTTATATGGTATTTGAATAATTTTTTTAAAATATGATTTTTTATTGTTTAAACGATTTTTTAATAAGAACATTTGTATCATTTGAACGATTTTCAAAACATGAACAATTATGCTATTTGATCGAATTTTCAACAAAGCATTTATCTTATTTAAAAAAATTCTTACCACATTTAAAATTTTCTAAAATATGAACATTTATATTATTTGAACGATTTTCGATCCGAATACTCATTTGAACGATTTTCAAATACGAACATTTTTCTTATTTGAACGATTTTCGATCCGAACATTTACCTCATTTGAATGATTTTCAAATACGAACATTCACGTTATTTGAACGATTTTTCGATAAGAAACATTTAATTTACCTCATTTGAACGATTTTCAAATACGAACATTTATATTATTAGAACGATTTTTCGATAAGAACATTTACCTCATTTGAACAATTTTCAAATATGAATATTTATGTTATTTGAACGATTTTACGATAAGAAACATATAATTTACCTCATTTGAACGATTTTGAAAATGAACATTTATATTATTTGAAATTTTTTACGATAATAATATTTACCTCATTCGAACAATTTTTCAAATATGAACATTTATGTTACTTGAACGATTTTTTAAAATTTACTATTAAATTATTTTTAAATATGAAAAATTTCTCAATAAAAGCATTTTTATTATTTGAGCAAAAACTCAAATCTAAACTCAAAAAGACAAAAGACAAAAAAAGAAAAAAAATAAAATAAAAATAAAAGGAAATAAAAAACAAAAAAAAAGAAGAAAATGCAAAGAAGAAAAAAAAGAAACAAAAAGTAAAATAAAAGAACCAAAAATATTAAATATAGTACAAAATAAGTAAAATAGAAAAAAAGAAAAAAATAAGACATAAAAACGAAACAGAAAAAAGAAAAAGAAGAAAGAAGAAAGAAACAGGAAAAAAACAGTGAAGAAACCCGAATTCGATCTTAATGGGCTGGCCCATCTCGCAAACGGGGGGTACGCGTTGCTTTGTAACCCCCGCGTTACGTTGGGTATTGGATTCGCGGGCAAAACTGCTGGCGGCAGCTGGTCCGGGAAAGGGAGCAACGGGCCTTACATGCGGGAGACGCGCGAGGGGCGGCACCTGGTGGGCGTCCCTGTCCCTTTCCAGGTTTTTCTTATGCGGGCCGAACTTTCCATTTAGAGCGAGGGCCGAGGGCAAACAAGCACCCGATTGCTGCCTAGACGTGGCCAATAAGAAAGAAAACGCTAACCTAGTTCTAGTAGGATTAGGATTTTCCTATAATAATCGGACAGTAGGAGTATAAATTGGTTTCTCTGCACGGGGACCGACAAAATAGTTCTCCAGCTTCGTTGTCGCAGCCTCGGATTAGCACGACAGATAAAAAGCAAACAAGATCAAACTCGACACGCATCTTCACAGCCTCAGAAGATTTCGTGACGGAAAATCAAAGGGAACAAGGTACACGCATCGCCGGCTGCTGGAGGCGGCGAGAGGGGAAGAGAACATAAGGTGTTTGGTGGCTAGGGTTTCTGGTCTGCCCAGACCAGGAACGGGTGACATCGGCTTTTTACTTCATCGACCTGCAGCTCGGTCGATCCTCTTCGAGCCCATGGTAACTAAGCTGCACATAATGGCAGGCGAGCCGCAGCTGCCACCGGCGTGTGTGTCCGATGTGCTCGAAGACCAGGACCTTCTCACGGAGATCATCGTCCGCGTTGGCTGTCCCAGCAGCCTCGTCCGCGCCGCCGGAGTCTGCAGGCGCTGGCTCCGGCTCGTCTCCGACCACGCCTTCCTGTGCCGGTTCCGCAAGCTCCATCCGCCCAGACTCCTCGGATTTTACCTCGTACAACGGTCGCATCTTCTCAGCCCCGGTGCACGCTTCTTCCCGATGCCGAGCCCACCCGAGCTCGCCGCGGTCGTCCGCCCCATGAGCTTCTCGTGGGACATCTTCGGGGGCACTGAGACAGACATGGTGGGCTGCTGGAACGGCCGCGTCGTCTTCAGCAGCGTCGTCAAAAGTTTGCACGTACACAACCAAGTCCGAAGCCGAAGGGAAACTGTATTTTCAGTGCACAGCCCGCTCTGCTCTGAGAGAGGTATGGCCGTCATCCCGGCGTTACAATTCCCGTTCCTGGAAGGAGGCGATTTCTACAGTTACACACAACTTTTCTCCAACGAAGAAGGCCATGTCTTGACCTACTTTTATGTGATGGTGGAGGCTACCATGGATCGAACGAAATCTATAGTGCACGTGTATATGCTGCAAGATGGCGACGATGCTTGGCGCGAACATTTTACCTTGGTCGTGGACTACCTTGCTTATAAAGAATGACCAAGCTCTGTGCTCGTTGACAACAAAATCTATTTGGAGAGCGCGAATGAAATTGTTGTCTTGGATCTAACAGCCTTAAGCTTCTCTAAAATTCAGCTCCCACAAGGGGTGGATTTCAACATAAAAGGCACCACCATGTTATCACGGGCTGAGCATGCTCCCGGTGTCTATCTCATCCATGCCAAGAAGCATCAACTTCACATCTGGCTCTACAAGGCGGGCAACTGGTTGCTGGAGGACAGCATTTGCTTGCGGGAAATGTGTGCTACTTTGCTTCAGCATGAGCCTACTGCTGATCTTATCGAGATAAACCATGTGGGAAACTATAGCGGGTTTGTGTTCTTGAAGATTGGTCGTTGCGCATTCTATTTGGATGTAAAGTGCAGGACGTTACACAGAGTGTATGAGATGCCAGAAGAGGATCGATATCTTGGAGTTATCCACCCCTTTATGATGAAGTGGCGTCCCGTTTTCCCTTCTGTCAAGGATGGTCATGCAAGGCTGGCCTTTTGATGATATGTGTAGCTCCTTTGTGGAGGTTACATAGTTTTGCAATATGCATTGTGCATCGCACTGTTTTTCATAGCTGCAGAATGGTAGCTGATTCCTTGGGTTGATTAACGATACTAGATAAGCAAGCAGAGTGAGATTTCCTTCTTGAAGGTGCTGCTCGGTACTTGATGATTCGACGCTATGAGCGTGGTGGGACTCCTTCGGAGGGTGCAGCGGTTTCG
Source organism: Puccinellia tenuiflora (assembly GCA_012064385.1). Taxonomy (NCBI): domain Eukaryota; kingdom Viridiplantae; phylum Streptophyta; class Magnoliopsida; order Poales; family Poaceae; genus Puccinellia; species Puccinellia tenuiflora. Next base: position 84,550 of record QRDG01000908.1, on the reverse strand, counting down.
GGTCATCGTAGTTTAGTCGATCCGCCTATGTCTCCATTTTATTTCTGCTTTTCTTTTCTTTGGGTGTGTGTTTGCTGCTGCCCCAGCATGTGTGGCGTTGAGTTGTACCGGCAGTTGTTTGGTGGTCGTTGCTTTATTTATAAAGCGGGGCGAAAGCCTATTTCGAGATAAGCAACATTAGTGGATGTTTGCCATAAGATGATTTGATATCAGTTGCGTACTAAGAAATATTACAAGGTGTTTGTTGTCGTGGTAGGGGGGCCTTTTGTGTGTGGGTGTCTGTGCGTCATAGGCTAGTTGAGAAGGGCCATGTGGATCAGTGGATAGCTAAGAGAAATTAGAGAGGTAGGTATTATCGAGGGATGGAGGTTTATTTCTCTCTTCCCATAGGATCACCAAGGAAACGTTTAAATATGCTACCATGACGGATACCAAAGGCAGAAAAATCTGATTTGTACACACGCATATACCTCTGCTATTTCGATGATTATATTTTACGGAGAACATGCAAATGCAACTATTTGCCAAATTTTGTTAATAGTATCGACATCTGTTGTTGTTATTTGCTAGACATACACGTAAGTGTTAGACTATGGCAGACCACTCGGGATGGTTTACTTTTGGTAAAGCTTGTGTTCGCTCCAAACATAATGTTGTTCCACTTATAGTCTCATAATAACAAATATGTTGTGTTGTTGGAAAATAGCTTCTTCACTGTTTTAGAATGGACCTCTCATTCTGTTGTAAGACAGTTTTATGAAGTATAAGTGCGGAATTACAGATTTAGAATTGGGAATAACAGTAACTACGGTTGCATCTGAGGAGGGAACACCCGCTCGGCCGTCAGCAGCATCTTGCAGAAGCCAACTAAGTCATAAGTCCAAACTGATAGAAAGAGCTAGACTCTATATTTTAACAGTAGCGAACACGCCAACAACCAACCAACCATTCCCCTTCCACCCCTTTCCGCCAGACAACCAAGCGGATGACGTGGACGAGCGGGAGCTCCACAATGACCGCGACGACCTCATCCCCTCCACCAGGGCCGACCCATAGGTTGGGTAAGAAGGGCGACTGCCCAAGGCCTCACAAAAAGAAGGATCCAAAATGATAAAGTGTACAATAATTAATATGCTATTTTCCACTACACCCAAGAATCTATTTAATACTCTCTCTATCAAAAAGTAAAGCATTAATGACTCTTTCTAGTCAAAAAGCATAATTTTGATTTTGATTTTCACTTATTTTATATCTATAAAACAATATAATATACATATGAATAAAAGTAACCCACAAGAAAAAATGTGACGAAGTCATTTTTACAATCTCAACTGATACACTTCGATAGATATTAGTTGTAAAAAACATGAACTAAAGATGATGAAAGTCGGCGCCTTACATTTTGCAACATGGGAGTATCGGGAAGAACATACACACCACGGGCCGCTTGGCACGTAAGAACAATTTAATATGACCGGAGAGAAGAAGTTTACTTAGCATGCTATTCTCTTTCCGGTGGAAAATCACGCAAGTCTCAAGGATATCTATGTAAATATATTTACATATGTAATTAATTGCAAAATATTTTTATTTCATAAACTGGGGAATTACTTATTTACAGCAGGTGAATACAAATACATTGCATAAGAAAATATCAAGAAATGCAACTTACATATGTTAATTGGTGACTACTCTACGAAATGTTGTTTTAATACAAAATATAGAGCATGCAAACTTTGTTAAATTTTGAGTCGCTAGACAATTTTGACCATAAAAAAGGAGTACTAAAGAATGTCATTGGTTCAGTGTATACTCTAAACATTTATATAAATATGCTTGCTTAATCATACACTAGAAACTACTATCAAGATTTCTGTTAGATCAAACTCTTTGGAGATCTCTACCATAAGTATGATAATTTATATAGTTATGCATTGTAAAAAAGTAGATTTCAAACATATTTTCTTACAAAATATAATTAAATAATTTTTAATAATATTTAGTACAAACAAAAATACACCAATTAATATGTAATAGTATTATCAAGTTTATCATTAAACTATGCTAATAAATAAAAAATTACACTTGTAATACTTTAACTTTGCTAAAATTAAGACTTAGAAAAGTATAAAAGTTTATTACAAATTGTATTTATTTTGGTTTGCCCCCGACTCCTCTCCATAGTCGAAGCACGACGCCTTCGCCCTAGACAGCAACTGGCCTTATGTAACTACCCTCGAGTTGTCGGCGTCCTGCACTCCCATCCCCCAAAACGTCGCGCTCCACGCCATCGCAGGACATCCATACCCGATGCGGTGTACCCGTGGAGGTTCAGAGCCTCCTCTACATGGGTAATGAGATCAAGGACGGTGTCATCTCTCCCGGATCACACCTTCTCCTATTAACCATCGTCAACATCATTGTCGAAGCCTCCAACGACTTCTTCTCCATCTACATGGATGCCTTTGACACTGTCGTCGGCTTAAGAACCTACTCGAGCACACCTCGGGCGGCACTACTAGGGAAAAGGCTACCCGTGGCGCACCAAATAAGGCTACCCGTGGCGCAGGGGCCTGCGCCATGGATTGCCACGCCACGGGTAACCAACCTTACCCGTGGCGCAGGCACAGATGTGCGCCACGAGTATTACCCATGGCGCACATGTCTATCCTGCGCCACGGCTAGGGTGCGCCACGGCTACCTTCTGTCATGCACCACGGGTAAGTTTTTCTGTATTTTTTATATACAGAAAATACGGTATTTATACAGGTATTTATACAAACAGATATATCACATTACAGGAAATTCATATTCCAATATTATATAGAGAGAATATTTGATAAACCAGTACAAATACACAATTTCCAATCATAGTTCATCGATCATATTATTACACAAAGTTGATCATAATCACAGTTCATCGATCATATTATTACATATCCAGTAGCTAATACATGAAGCTTAGCTAATTTCAACATGAACCTTCTGATTCATCGAACTGTACTGAGTCGACGGCGGCGCTACGCATCCAAAGAGAAGGAACCCTCACAGGGTCATAACTCACGTGAGCAGGAACCCTCTGAAGAAACGACCACCTACCGTCATACTGCCTAACCAGCAGATACATGTATCGACGGACGTGCTCGTCCTCCTCCCTAATACGGCGACGTACCTCCTCCTCAGGGGCCGGCTCCCTCTGCACCGAGCGTGGCCCACGCGACTGCCACCACAGAAGATCAGGGTCGACGACGTCACCCGGATTCCTCACCAAGCTGCGCGTCCCGGAAGGTAGCACCTCCCAGTGCCAGCCCGGTGGAGCCCAGTCCCGCACATCGCCCCTCTGGTCCAACATGGACATCGTCACCGAGAACACCTAAGTAAAAAATGCTTAAGTCAAAATTTTGTTACAAAAGTAATATTAAAATTTACGAAATGCGAGAAGTTAACAATGGAAAGCCTCATATATCATTGCCGTGCAAAACAAGGCAAAAAGAGTGTGTACAAGACCATGTATTAATACAAACACTCCAATTGTATATACTACAAGGCATTGTACACACTCTCCTTGCCTTTACCATGGCATAGTTTAAATCATCGGCTTTGTCAATTCATAGAGAAGAAACAAAATGATTTGAGTTTATGCCTCATACTTAGATTGGACACACATTGATCAGGAACGGGGCAAGCGGACCAAGTAAGAGTATGCACAAGATGTTTATTTGTGCATATCACAAGGTCCGCTAGCACCTCCCTGAATCACATAGTGTGACACAACATTTTAATCATCGGCATTCAGAAAGAGAGAAAAAACAAAATGATTTCGGATTTGCGCCTCATACTTAGGTCGGACACACAAGCAGACCTGCAGGATCCTCGGCAATTCATTATTGTGTCACCCAAATCCAGTGGCTGGATTCAACCTACCTGAGGGCTTGTGTTTCCAACAGCATCGTTGTATTGTCTTTATTCACCGACCTACAGGAGGTGAATCCAATGGCTGGCCGGTGAACAAAGACAACACAATAATGCCAGGGAACATGCCAGCAGGTAGGCTAAATCCAGCCATTGGGTTCGGTGACAAAGGTAGACGCTCGTTGTGTGTCGTTCGCTGCAGGGAGGCTAAAATGCCTAGTGTCACAACATTTTAATCATCGGCTTAGAAGAAAAAAAACAAAACAAAATAAAAATGACTTAGATTTTGCGCCTCATACTTAGGTCGGACACTTAAATAGACCTGCAGGATCTGGTGAGCCAAATATGATGCACAAAACTTGGTACTTGTGCATATCACAAGGCTCACCAGACCTGCAGGCCTACAACCTAGTGCCACAACATTTTAATCATCGGCTTTCGGCTAAAGCAGAACAAGCATTTCCCAACTTTCCTTAAATTCAACTACTGCGATCCGGGGAAGAAGATTGTGAAACGCTAGCTATAGCTGGTGTGGGAATTTGTAATCCTAATATCATCGTAATTTGTACCCTAGAATTTGTAATCCTAATATCATCGGAATATTAGATATCCAAATATTAATATCATCGGAATATTAGATATCATCGGAATATTAGATATCCAAATATTAATCCTAATATCATCGGAATAGCTGACGTGCTCACCTTCTTCTCGTAGGGGAACGGGTGCTCGCCGGGGAGCTCCTCGACGGCGTCGGGCTGCGCTGCCGCGGAAGCCTGGTGCGGGCCGCTGCGGATGCGCGGCGCTAGGGACACCGCAGAGGCCGGGTAGAGGCCACCGCAGCCTCGGCGTCGGGAGGGCCGGCGGCGGCGACGGGAAGAGGCGGCGGAGCAGCGAGGAGCAACCGGGAAGCGGGAGTAGGCCGTGGCGGCCGCAGCCTCGGCGTCGGTAGGGCCGGCGGCGGCGACGGGAAGAGGCGGCGGAGCAGCGAGGAGCAACCGGGAAGCGGGAGTGGGCCGGCGGCGGCGACAGATAAAGAGGACGGCGGCGGGGTAGGAAGGAGAGGAGGGTGAGCGGGGTCGACCGGGGGAGGCAGCGGCCGGGCCAGAGCTGGCCGGTGGGAGGCGAGGTGGAGCTGGAGGCGTCGGGCGAGGGGATCGAGCTGGTCGCGGCCGGCAGATAAAGAGGACGGCGGCGGGGTAGGAAGGAGATGAGGGTGAGCGGGGTCGACCGGGGGAGGCAGCGGCCGGGCCAGAGCTGGCCGGTAGGAGGCGAGGTGGAGCTGGAGGCGTCGGGCGAGGGGATCGAGCTGGTCGCGGCCGGCAGATAAAGAGGACGGCGGCGGGGTAGGAAGGAGAGGAGGGTGAGCGGGGTCGACCGGGGGAGGCAGCGGCCGGGCCAGAGCTGGCCGGTAGGAGGCGAGGTGGAGCTGGAGGCGTCGGGCGCGGGATGGGGAAAGGAGAAGGTGCGGGTGAGGAAGAAAAGAGAGAAGACCTAGATCTTATTTCCCCGTACATCAACTTACCCGTGGCGCAGTGTATTATGGTGCGCCACGGCTACGCTGCTACCCGTGGCGCACATGTTTGTCCCGCGCCACGCCTAAGTACGCGCAGGCCGGCCGGCCAGGGCCCATCTTAGCCGTGGCGCAGTTATTAGAATGCTGCGCCACGGCTAAGTTGGAATCAGTGGCGCAGGCCCGGACGGTGCGCCACGCATACTTAGCCGTGGCGCACTATTCTGTTGGTGCGCCACGGACAAGTGGCTTACCTATAAGCCTTTTCCTAGTAGTGCGGCAAGCTCCTAGCGGCCACTATGATGCTTTGATTTCACGGAGCTGAGATGGAGGATGGTAAGGCGCTCGTGGATTACAAGCTTCAGTGTTCGGCGTGTGAAGATGTCGAGGATTTCATCTCCAACCACTCCACATACGAGCAGCAGCCGACGATGTCCGTCCAACGTGTGGTGGCCTCAAAAAATTGACTATTGATTGTTGTGAACGTTGTGATGCCCGGGAGTGAGTCTATACCAATGGAGGTGCGCCTTGTCGATAGTCTGGACAATATGTGAGCTGATGGTGACACGAAAAGGATCCCGAAGTGTCTAGGGATGAATCCTTCATTTAGGTTCATATAATTGAAAGATGTTTGGAAAAGCAAGTTAACCCAAAATATAGAGTTAAAGTTTATTTCAACACTTCTCGGCCTATTTATCTACGACTTGTTTCCAAATCATCGATTTCAATCCAATGTCGATCACTTAACTCACTGTTTCACACAATCCTCGATTTTTTTCCTAAAAACCGGATGCCGTGTTGCAGAATGCATAATTCTAATTTATATCCAACTGTGGGCTGTGCCATGGATGGTCTGAAAGCATCGCAACGAGTGCATCTTTGAGGGTGCTCAGCCTTCAATCCCTGCACTTGCTGACATGATCAAAGATGAAGCATGCGCCTAGGCTTAGGCTGGAGCTAGTGGTCTTAGGGTAGTCCTGGCATCAACCTGGGATGTGTTGGAGGTATGCCCTAGAGACAATAATATTAGTTATTATTTAACTCTAAAGTTCATTATTAATGTTTATATCTTTATGCTATAACTGATGCGGTAACTGAATAGTGAGTATTCAAAGGAAAACCTGCAAGCACGTGTAGAGATATGAACAAAACAAAGTATTCCTAGTCTTGTCTCTAAGATTAGCTTATCTTGTTGTTGGATGATCACGTTTTCCTGATCATGGACTTTGCATAAGTCAAACAACTATAAGAGTATATTTTTGGAATAACAATAATGCTGAACCGACCCAATTATACGATCTTTGCTAAGAGACAATTGTTGATAATGTTTTAGCAAAGAGAGTATGGAGTTTTTGTTAGATATGTCCCTATACCATGAGAACATCTATTGACCGCACACTTGACAGTGATGCTTTGATTGTCATCAACCGTGCACCGTAACAGGGGATCATAATAGTGACTTTTCCGGTATAACCTAAAGTGTGTAATGCAACGGAGATTGTTAAAGAATGGCATACTTACTCCTCCAGACGATGGAGAGATACATCCTCTGGGACCTCTCAGTATTACCGTTGTCAACCAATCGTCTAGCTAGACACGGTGTGATTCGTCACAAGGACATCGGAGATACATATGAGATAAAGAGAATGATATTAAGACGAGTTTATATGTGTAGTGATCACCGGGTTTGATCACACGGATCACATTTTCTCACCTCGTGATATCATTGATATCGTGCACGTAATGGGATAGGCGTAATGAGAAACACACAAAAGGTTCTTCGTTATTCGTGAATACATAGGAGCCATCATGGGCGTCCATGGTCCCGTTGTATGTTATTGTCCGGTAAGTACTCCGGACATGACTATGTATTACCAAACCTTTCGGGTCACACGCTTATGCTTTTTTAATCATTTACTGAGAGTATTATGTAGTCGTAGTAGTTATGAGAAGTAGTCGGAGTCATGTCGATGTCTCAGGAACAACTCCGGTAAGAATCGGAGGTGCTCCGGAAAAGTTATCATGAGAGGCATATAATGCCGGCGAGAGTCCAAAAGCGTTTCCGAGAGTTATCGAAGGACATGAGATGTCCCGGGATGTCGGGAATATGTTTCCAACATCAGTGGATAGAGTCGATAATTTTATCTAAAGGGTATATAGGGTTCCAAACGAGTTTCAGAGAAAACCCGGGAAGGGGGCTGGGAGTGCCGGAGGAGGGCACTGGGCACCAAGGGTTACGTCACACCTAAAGGTGGGGCTAGCCGCATGGGCCCAGGGCACCCAGGCCGGCCGCACCTACCCCCAAGGAAATACAATTACTTGATTTAATTGAATTTTATTTTGGAAAGTCAATAGTTAATTAAAAGGGAAAAAAGATGAAAAGGAAAGAGTGGGGGGAGGACTCCTAGTGGGGCTAGGAGTCCCACCCGATCCCATCTAGGGCCGGCTCTAGGGGGTGCGGAGCACCAAGGGGGAGGGCTTTCCTTCCCCGCCAAGGCAAGTCCCTCCCCTTTTTCCCTATATATACCCCCTCCCCCAAGGGGAAACACACACAATTGTATGTTAGCTCTCTCTCTCTCTCCATCTCTATCTCTCTCGGAATTGAATTTAATCTAAATAGGTTTTGAGGGCACCTCTCCTATTAGATCTAAGTCTAGCTCCCTACATCTCATGTGTTGAGAAAAACTCTCTAGTCTCATACAGATCTAATCTCGTTGATTAGCTCTACCACTTCAACTACGCCGAAAGGCTGGTCTCTCGTCATCGGCGCCGAGCCCTGTACGTCGGAGCGCTGACGAATTGGCGCAAGATGCGTGGATACTAGAAGATGGATTACGCTTCTGATCCTTTACGAGGAATCGATGACAGATGTGAGAATCTTCAACAGGCTTCACCGTCAATATCATCGACAAACACCAACTTTCGCTACATTGTTTGTAAGTACTAGATCGTACCCATTGAGTGGATCATATCTTTGTAGTAGATCTTGGTTAAAAGTTGTGTAAAACAGATTTTTTTTTTAAATTCCTACATGCAACCCTACAGAATGTCCACTAACTTCTGAACTTTATGTCCTACACACCTTCTAGGTGGCTTGTAAACCAAATTCTATCTTTTCAATGAAATGAAACGTAAAGAGTACGTCCTTTGTATTTTCTAAAAAAAATGTGGATTCTTACACTATAAAAGATGCCGGACAATCCATAATTTGAGGAGCGAGGGTTTAGAGATTCCTTTACTCAGGCTGGGCATATTACCCGATTCTCGAACCCGAAACCCAAAAATCCCGATCGCTTTTTCGAGAAGGTGATCTAATTTTCCGAAATTATTTAGGAAAATTCGGGAATATAGTGTTCAATCCCAAAATTCCTGTATATCCCGAAATGTAAAACACCCAAGTGTCAAGGCCCATGTGCGGCTCAGTGGAAATCATTTTCTTTCCATACCCGAACCCGACCTTGTCGCCCTGCATCTCGAAAGCATTTTCCTCCCAGCCCGGACCCCATCACCCTGCATCCCGTCCCGCCGACCCGCATGCACCACCGCACGGCCGCCCCGCATCCCGCCGCCTTGCACCGCCGCCCCGCATCCCCGCATCCCGCCGCCGCCCGCCAGCATCGTGCATGCGGGTTCGCAGATATGCTGCTGCCGCGCGCTGGCGTACCTTCGCTAGTCACCAGCGGCCGGCGCCCCCACTCCATCAGGCACCACCGGCCGGCGCCCGCAGGCCACAACTGCCCCAGGCGGAAGCCCATCCACCTTCGAAATCTTGATTTTTTCTGTCATTTTTGTTAATTTATGAGCAATTCGGGATATTCAGGAATTCCCAAACCCGATCCGAATTTTCGGGAAACAGATTTTTTGAGTGATTTTCGGGTGTTATTTTTTAAAATCCGAACTATTTTTTCCTGAATTTCCCGTCCCGAAAATTCGGGAAATCCCGAACGCCCAGCCTGACTTTTTTTTGATAATCAATACCATATATATTTATAGCAGCAAATAGTACATGTTAGAGATACATGAGCTGACTCCAGTGATTACAAAATAAAATCTAAAATAAAACAACAAATATTTGATATCTTCAAACTCTTTCTTCTTTCATGACACAATCTTGTATTTCTCTGAAGGAAGCCGAAAAGTGACATAGATGCCAACACATATACTTGTAATACCAACGAGAGTTCTCCCATAATTTTAATTTTGAGCCGCACTGCCAAGGCTATATGCACACAGGTAGTCATTAAAGTAATCAACAAACATCGGCAAGAGTACCACCACCAGTATTTCAGGAAAAAGCAACTGAACCGCTTGGTCGACGTCGCTGGGAGTCGAAGGTACGAAACACCATTGCCGAGGAGGTAGCAGCCGGGACAAATATTGCAAGGACATACCTCCTCGCGGCAACCATGAGAAGAAATCCAAACTTGATCCGGCGAAGCAAGATCTGAAGTACCATACCTAGATAAATTTAATCTTATAACACCACCATTGATATCGGGAAGTAGATCTCGTCGTCAAACAGTAGACCAAAGATCACTTATTGAAGACTCGAAACCATCTCCATTGACGAACAAGACGACAACCAAAACGAAATTAATGACTTTTTAATAGCGACATGCATAGGTCCGAGGTCCCCACCCCTCCTCGCGCCCGAGCGGCAACTAGAGAAGGCGGGAACCCGTCGATTCACGTACAACAAGGAAGGCGGGGACTTCATTTGCGACGGTGACGGCTAGGGTTGAAACCCTAAGCCGCCGCTTCTCTCTCTTTCGCGGAAAAGAACGACTTACCACGTTAGATAGCCTGACTTTACTATTGGGTTTGGTTCTTTTTGAGCTTGTCATGTCAAGTCAACCCCTAGCTTGTCACAAGTCAACACGCGGCAAATGAAGTCGTCCGCATGGAACCTAACTCCTTACCTACGGCCATTCTTTATGCCTCTCTCTATCACACCATTGATTTCTCCCATCTCCGCTCGACCGAAGACGGTGGAGGAGCCCGTAGCCGTGGCGGCGACGAGGGCTCGGTTCGTGCTGTGGCTGCACGGCCTGGGCGACAACGGCCGCGCGAACGAGCCCGTGGCCGGCTACGCCTTCCCCGGCGCCCGCTGGGCCTTCCCCACCGCGCCCACCGCTGCCGTCACATGCAACCGTAAGCAGTCTGCTACTCTGCTCTCCACGAGACATTGTTCTCTCTGAGAGCTGTCCAGAGCGTGCACGCGATGATCGACCGGGAGATATCCGCCGGCACGAGCCCCGGAGACGTGTTCGTCTTCGGGCTCAGCCAGGGAGGGGCGCTGAGCATCGCGAGCGTGTTGCTCTACCCGAAGACGCTGGGCGGCTGCGCCGTCTTCAGCGGCTTCCTCCCCTTCGGCTCCTCCTTCGCGTCCAGAGTCACTGCTGACGCCAAGAAGGTCCGTAGCTGTCTCTCAGGCGACTGTTTCCTCTTCAGAATTCCTTGGTGAACTGAACCTGAACTGCATCTTGGGCGTGGATGTGAATTGCTCTGCAGACTCCCGTGCTGTGGATCCATGGGCGAGCGGACTTTCTTGTCCCGATCGGGGCGGGGCAAGACGTACGGGACCAAATTCCTACGGGGAATTGGCGTGAACTGCGAGTTCAAGGTACGTGCGTGCAACAGCATCTACCGATTCAGGTTGATTCGCACCATCCCTGCCTCCCTGCTCTCTAGCCAAGCTAATATATATGTTTCTGAACTTCAGGGTAGACCTTGATGCTTGCCATGTTATCTGCTTATCTACGATCCTGTCGTGCGCAGGTGTACGACGAGCTTGGGCACGAGCTGGCGCCCTATGAGCTGCAGTACTGCGAGCGATGGGCTGGGAACGGTGCGAGCGATCGAGCAGAGAGGAAAGGCGTTGGAGTTCCTAGGAGGAAGTAGTACACTGAGATCGCTCGGGCGACAATTGTTGGCAAGGGCGTGTACATTTCTGAAAGTTTGCCGTTAGTTTTTGAAGAAAGTCCACTTCTCATCCTTAAACTCTTTAGGAAGTTCAGTTTTTGTCCTAAAATTTTTGTTTGGTCTGAAACAAGCCCTAAACTTTTCGAAAAGTCCATATCACATTTAATTCAAGAAAAATGCTTGTCTAGACAACATGTAGCAAAAAAAATGGTAAACCAGGTTGATTAACAACCAAATCTTGATCACCTCTTCCAATGACTCAATCTAAATTCCCGAACCTCCAGAGCACCCACGGCGACCCACTCTGATGTAATATAGATAGTCTACGTCGCCCTACTCAAGCACAACCCTCAAGTTTGTCTGACCCGTCCACGACCCAACTCACCCGCACCCCTAATCCGTATACACCTCCGGACCTCCCCGCTCAGACTGATGTCAATTTCAGCGGTGCCACCACACTCGTCGACGACATCCTATCATCGACGCGCTCATCGGAAGAATATCATGGTCGATCCATGCTGCCTTGCTCGTTCCTTCAAGCTGGGAGGCACAACTAGCCGATCAGCTTTAAGAGGGTGAACCGATGGTGCAGTACACATCACCATTTTCCTTGGTCAGACGGGTTGTGAACTTTTTCAAGAGTTCAAGGTTTGTTTTGTACCAAATAGAATTTTTAGGATGAAAAGTAAACTTACTCAAAAGTTCATGGATGAAAATTGGACTTTCTTCTTAGTTTTTTCTTTCAAATTTCACTTAGAAATTAGTACCTCTATTATTTTTCATTTTTGTTAAATACACTTATAGGGTTTTCGAAGAATTCCAAGTATATAGTCGGCGATCATCGCAGTCGTTGTGAAGTGCGAGGAGGCCAGAAACGAGCCTATTCAATAAAATAAAGGGTCCGGAAAGATTAATTTCCATAAAGTACAACTAGCAATAACATGAAAATAACATAAAGACAACTTAAACACGGGGAATGCGTTCGGGCTCCTGGGTGCACAAGCACTTGATATTTAAAATGCATTTTAAACATGTTTTGAAATATCAAAAAAACTGTAAAAAAAATTATTCACATGCAGATCTTAACATTTTATGTGTTCATGAGGAAATCGACATTTTTGTATGTAAAAAGACAACAAAATGATGCTAAAATAAGGCTTTACAAGACATTTTTGTTTTTTACACAAGGCACAAGAAATATAGATTTTTCGCGAAATGACTTTATGAACACAGTGTGAAGATTTATCCGTGAAGTTTTATTTCGGAATTTTTCGAAGCACCCGGATGCCAAAGTAGATTTCACCTTAAAAACTATATAACATGGATTGTTTGGTTGGACAGTTGGCAACCACCATGTGATCCCAATATATAAGAAATAACCACAACATTCTACAAATTTATGAGTCTAAATATTAGCACGTACTCCCTCCGTCCCAAAAATATAAGGTGCGCTATTTTTGTAGTGGTCTTTGATGCTCAACTTTGACCAGTAATATATAATGAATTATACGGATTGAGAAAGTGTAAATGGCACCATTAGATTCATCTTGAAAAAATCTTTCATTTCATATAACTGTATATTAATTTTATGGATATATATAGTAAGTACAAATCATGGTCAAAGTTGTACGTTGTTGACCAGCGAAATTAAAGGGCGCCTTATATTTTGGGACGGAGGGAGCATAATAATACTCTCCATATTAGGGCTAGATAACTCCAATAAGAATACCGCTTTTTTCACGCTTATGCATCGGCAAGAAGGAAGAGGAACTTTATTAAAAGTATGAAGGACGGAAATGGTTCAATTATAGAAGGTACGGATCTGTTAAATAATCATATTCATAATTACTTCTCTAACTTGTTCACTTCAGAGGTTAATCAAACGGACCCTAGAATTTTGCAAAGAGTTGACACAAAGGTAACTGGAATTATGAATGAGATGCTAATGGCCCCATATAGTGCTGATGATGTCCGCAAAGCAGTGTTCAGTATAGGAGACATTAAATCACCAGGGCCTGATGGTTTGCATGCAATTTGTTTCAATAAATATTGGGATGTGTTGGGGTTGGCCATCACACAGGAGGTTTTTTATGCACTTAACTCGCGACAAATTCCAGAAACATGGAATGACACAACTATCGTGATGATTCCAAAGGTTGATTCTCCAGAGGTTGTTACCCAGTTTAGACCTATCAGCTTATGCAATGTCCTTTACAAAATTATTTCGAAGATGTTGGCATCTAGACTGAAAGTATCCTCCCAGAGATTATTTCGCCTACACAGAGTGCCTTTGTTCCTGGTAGAATGATTACTGATAATATTCTGATTGTGTATGAATGTGTGCATAAGATAAAATAAAGTAAAAGAGCTGGTGAATATGGTTTGTGTGCTGTTAAATTGGATATGCATAAGGCTTATGACAGAGTAGATTGATTTTTTTTAAGATATTATGGAGAAATTAGGCTTTCATTCTCAATGGATTGAGATGATCATGTCTTGTGTTAGTTCAGTAAAATACAGAGTGAGATATAATTCTCAAGAGACAGAAGAGTTTATTCCTACAAGGGGTATTAGACAGGGGGGCCCGTTTCTCCCTATTTCTTTCTTTTATGTGCAGAGGGTTTATCTAGCTTGTTGCAGTTTGAAGAAGAAGTTGGTGGCATTGAGGGGATTAGCTGACGATTCACACCTTTTATTCGCTGACGATTCTCTAATTCTTATGAGGGCGGATGTTCTAAATGCAACTTCCTTACAACAACTGCTGGATTTATATTGTGCAAGTTCGGGTCAGATGGTGAGTTTGGCAAAATCAAGTATATTTTTCAGTCCTAACATTAATGTGGATACTAGAGCTGATATTTGTCAGGCACTGCATATTGACAATGAAGCTTTGTCGGACAAATATTTGGGATTACCTGCAATGGTTGGTGCAGACCGTAGTGATGGCTTCAAACATTTCGCTGAAAGGATTAAGCAACGACTAATGGGGTGGATGGAGAAGGAGTTATCGTTGGGTTGAAAGGAATTGTTATTAAATGATGTTGCTCAGTCTATTCCTGTCTTTGCAATGTCGGTCTTTAATTTGCCAAAGGGAGTTTGTAAGGAGATAACTGATTTGATTGTGGCTTTTTGGTCGGGTGATGATGAAGAAGATAAAAATATGCACTGGTATACCTGGTGGAAGCTTTGTTTTCCAAAAAAGTGAAGGAGGTATCACTAGCAGGAAAAGGCTTATAGGTAAGCCAAATAGCCGTGGCGCACGAATCACGGCCTGCGCCATGGCTAAGTATACGTGGCGCACCATCTGGGCATGCGCCACGCGTAAGCTCATAGCCGTGGCGCACGCTCCATGCCCCTGCGCCACGGCTAAGCTGGACCCTGGCCGGCCGGCCTGCGCACAAGTAGGCGTGGCGCGTCCAAATTATGTGCGCCACGGCTAGAAACATATGCGTGGCGCAGCATCCGGCCGGTGCGCCATGGCTAAGTGTGGGACCCAGTGCCACTTTCGGTGGCCACTTAGCCATGGCGCACCCCTTTCAGATGCTCAACGACTAAGTGTGGGCCCAGGTTTACCTTTTCTGCTGGCACCTTTATCCCAACTTAGCCGTGGCACACCGCGTGCCCATGCGCCACGGCTAACATATACTAGTGGCGCAGCCTAGTTCAGTGCACCACGGCTAAGTCTGGCTGCACTTGGCTAAGTCTGGCTGCACTTTAACTTTTTGGATGCACCACCATCCCACCTCCTTTTCTCCTCTTCTCCTCTTCTTCCCCAATCATTTTTAGATCTGGTCGTCCCTTCCTCCTCCCCACCTCGTTTTGTTCTCTCTCTTCACATATTTTTGCCACCTAAATCTACTTATTTGCTTCATATATATGTGAGGAAACATCTCCCACATCTCGTGCTCGATCTTTCTCCTCCAGGCGCTCTCTCTTTCGACGTCTCTCACCCTCTTGACGGTGAGTTTATGTGATGGATGAGAAGGTTGTGATGTGTGTGGTTGTATGTGATGGATGAGAAGATTATGATGTGTGTATGGTGATTGTTGTTGCGCGTGCGGGCCCACGGGCGCGCATATGTATGTGAATGTATGTGATGAATCTACATGATGAAGAAGGTTGTGATGCGCCAGCGTGTGTTTGCTTATGTGTATGCCATGATCGAAACGATGAGTTGCCGATGTTTTCGTCGAAATGTAAATTCATTTCCATGTCGGCGAATTTTCCTGCACTCCTAGGGGCCAAAAATTAGCAAAGGTCATGCCGAATTTTTCCATGAAATATTTTGTTTCTAATATAATTCTTTTGTTCTATATGTAGAGCATAGGCGGCAATGGTCATCATGATGAGCGAAAGTATTGTTGCTAGATATTTGAAATATGCGACGACCGTGATGGTTAAAAACAACGATACCGGTATAAAGTGTCCGTGTCGAACATGCAAACTCGGCACCGTGCTCGATCCCTTTTCCGGCACATTGCAGGAGCATCTGCTCATGAAAGGTTTTATGGATGACTTCACTTACGAGGATGATGATGAGGACGTCCATGGGGGGTGCGGCGGGAAATGATCAGGAAGACGAAGAGGCGCCTCCCGATTTTCATGACGAAGAATATGTCGGGCATGATGATGAAGAAGAAGCCAACGTAAATGGTGGAGAAGACGCGGACACGCCGACGCTGCTAACTTCAGTTGTGCGGGACACTCATGTTCAAGAATTGCTTCTCAGAAAGTCGAGTAACGCTGCTAGAGAGAAGGCTAAGCTGGCGCAGCTGGAGATAGACTCGAATACTCCGTTGTATGCGGGATGTGGGCCCCGAGGATACCCGCTTGAAAGTAACGCTCAAAACTCTGCAGATGAAGCCAAAACACAAATGGACAGATGCAAGCTTCGACGAGAACTTGAAATTTTGGCACGATCGTCTTCCCGAGGGGAACACGTGTCCTAGCAGTATCGAAGAGGTCAAAAAAATCGTGTGCCCTTTTTATTTACCGCACATCAAATACCACGTCTGCATTAATGATTGCTTCATTTATCGGGAAAATGACGCGGAGAAAACTGCATGTCCGGTGTGCGGCGCTACTCGATACAAAAAAGGGAAGAAGACCGCTCCTCGAAAAGTGGTATGGTACCTTCTGATCATTCCTCGTCTGCAGCGGCTTTTCGCAGACCCTAAGGAAGCAAAGCTAATGCGCTGGCACGCGGAAAGGAGTAAGCCGGAAAATGATGATGAAAACGAAGAGGCGGATAAGATGCCGAGACACCCTTCAGATGCTAAGCAGTGGGAAGCATTAGACTTTGAATACCCAACTTTTGGGGACGATCCAAGAAACGTCAGGTTGGGTGTGAGCACTGATGGGCTCAATCCGTTTGGCAACCAGAGCAGCACACATAGCACGTGGCCCGTGTTTGTATGGATATACAACCTACCCCCATGGTTGTGCATGAAGAGGAAGTACATTCACATGAGCATGCTAATCCAAGGGCCGAAACAATCAGGAAATGATATCAATCTGTATCTGCAGCTCTTGAGAGATGAGCTACACAAGATATGGACTGAAGGGGTCAACACATGGGACGCCGTCGCAAAAGATTACTTCCCTATGAGAGCCGCGTTGATCACGACGGTGCAAGACTATCTCGGTTACGGATATATCGCAGGCCAGGTGGCCCACGGACACTGTGCATGCGTTAGGTGCATGGATGATACAACATATATGCAGCTAGAGAAATATCCCGGGTCTTCAAAAATAGTGTTCACGGGACATCGAAGGTGGCTTCTCAAGGATGACCCGTGGAGAAAACGCAAAGAGTTGTTCGATTTTACCGTTGAGCTCCGAAGAGCCCCACGTAAGAGGAGCGGCGAAGAAATCGACACGCTGTTGACAAACTGGGATGAGTGCCCTCCGCCGGGGAAGAAGCAAAATGCTCCGCCACCACTGCTGAAGGTATGGAAAACAAGGTCTGTTTTCTGGGACTTGCCGTATTGGAAGATCCTCGAAACGCCTCATTGCCTTGATTTCATGCATATCACGAAGAACGTGTGTGAGAGTCTTCGTGGCACCCTTCTCAACATGCCGGAGAGGACCAAAGATGGGCCGAAAGCAAGAAGCGACCTGAGATCATTGGGCATCAGGAAAGATCTCCACGGAGGACGCCCTGATGATGATAATGATCTGTCCGAGGAGGAGGAGACGGAAGTTCGTCGGAAGGGCAAAAAGGCGAAATAGAATGACTATTACTGCCCTCCTTCGTGCTTCACTCTAAGCCAGAAGGAGATCGATCAGTTTATCAAGTGCCTTCTCGGAGCGAAATTTCCTTCCGGTTACGCGGGGAAGATAAGCAGATATATGTACGCAGCGAAACAAAAGTTCAGCGGGATGAATGTCACGAATGTCACGTGTTGATGACGTAGATACTTCCGGTTGCACTCCGAGGGATAATGGACCCACACGTCCGTCAAACGCTATTTGGCCTATGCAACTTTTTCGACGTCATCTCTCGAAAGTCGATCAACATGAAGAAAGCCATAAGGCTACAGGAAGAGATCATTGTGATCCTAAATGAGCTTGAGATTTACTTCCCTCCCGCATTCTTTGACGTTATGGTGCATTTGCTGATCCATGTCGTGGATGATATCATTCAGGTCGGGCCGATGTTCCTGCACGGCATGATGCCATTCGAAATGATGAATGGTGTCATTAAAGGATACGTTCGTAACAGGGCCAGTCCAGATGGAAGCATCATCCAGGGCTATCTCACCGAAGAGTGCATCTCTTTCTGCATGAATTTTCTAGACGTCGAGAACCCTGTTGGTCTTCCCGAAAACAAGCACATTGGCACGCTCAATGGAGCAGGTCACAAAACAGGCAGGAGGGAACTGCAAGTGGACGACTCTGGCCGACACGCCGACTTTGACAGATGGGCTAAGAGCGTCAGTCCAAAAAAAGAAGACGGATATTTCACCACCATGTCTATACTCGACGCCTCCAAGTCTGCTGCTACCGCGAGCGTCATCGCGAAAACTGAACCATGGGTACTGTCTACCAAGTTGACGAATGCTTCTTCATAACCGACCCGACAATGCCTGGCCGTGTTGTCGTGAGAAGAGGAAAAAGGAGCATCATCGGAATGGATGGAGTCGCCAACGAGCAAGATTTCGACCAGTACGGAGACCTAAAGATGGAAGATGACGACGACGACGAAGAAGAAACATACACCACAAGAAGAAGCAGGACAACACTACCCAAGTCAGGTGATCTTCCGTTCGCAAGAAGAAGTCGAGATGTTCCGGGGCTAAATTATTCGACCGCCACCAAGAAGGGAAAAAAGATTGTGAAACGCTAGCTAGATGGTGTGGGAAATATGACGCTCAATTTTGTAATCCTAGGAAATAATATTATAACTTAAGTATCCTAGAATTTGTAATCCTAATATCATCGGAATATTAGATATCCTGATATTAAGTATTTTGGATGCAGGCTAAATTATTTCGGAATTTGTAATCCTAGAATTTATAATCGTAAATTGAAATAAAAAATGCAATGAAAAATTAAATGCAATGAAAAATTTGGATGTCTTAAATGAAATGCACAAAAAGAAATGAAAAAAGAAATGCAAAGAAAATATAAAAAACACCTACTTAGCCGTGGCGCAGACGGCCTCCCTGCGCCACGGGTAAGTTACCCATGCCGCACTGATTTTGACATGCTCCACGGCTATCCCCCTTAGCCGTGGCGCAGGCTGACGTGGTGCGCCATGGCTAAGGACCCCTAGATCTAAATTCTAGGGCGCGAACCGTTTCTTCCCCAATTCATCCAACACCCACACCGACGCCACCTCCTTCTCGCGCGAGTCCTCCAGCCGCCTCCCCGCCCGAGCCCCCTCCGCCTCCCCGCCGTCGGCCGAGCCCCCTCCTTGCCGGCCCTCCTTGCTGGCCCCGCTCGCCGGCCCTCTCCTCCGCCTCCCCACCTGAGCCTCCTCCGCCTCCCTTCCGGCCGAGCCCCCTCCTTGCCGGCTCCCCTCGCTGGCCCACCTCCTCCGCACCGAGCTCTCCTCCGCCGCACCCTGCTCCTCCTCCCCGAGCCGCGGCCGTGCTCAGCACTGAGCTCTCCTCCGTCGCCCTCCTCCTCCCCGACCGTGCGTGGTGAGTCCGCCCCCTCCCTCCCCTGTTTAGAGAAATTTTAATTTTAGGGTTAGTTTAGATTTTAGAATTTAGGTAGATTTTAGAATTTTTATTTCAGTTTTCAAATTTTGGCAGGTTCCTATATATACCGAATTGTGAAATTAGTATTAGTGTAGAAAAATTCGAAATGCAAAATTCTTAGTGTAGCAAAATTTTGAATGTTGAAATGGTGCTTGTGTTAGTGTTAGAAAATTTCGAATTTAGTGTTAGTGTTAGAAAATTTCGACTTTAGGGTTAGTGTTAGTGTTGCAAAATAAAAAATGAAATGCAAAATGAAATTAGGGTTAGTGTTATTGTTTCTGCTTGCTGTTAGGGTTATTGTTAGGGTAATGGTTAGAGTTTAGGAAAAACTGAAATGGAAAATGAAATTTGAATTTTTTGGCAAAATTCTGGCTGCACTACTCAACAATTTTTGAACAATTCAAATCAACTCTGATTAAGCTGAACTTTTTACAGTAGGTCAACAATAGTTATACATTGCTCGCGTAAAAATTTCAAAAATTACAGAGCTCGTTTGGTTCACCAAAAAAATTAAATATGCTACTGCCAGGTTACTCGATCCTCTAATCTGCTGTTGTGGCCTTTTCTTTCAGGTGGTGGCCTGCTGCTGCTTGCTGCTACTAGGGGTGCTGCTGCTGCTTTTGCTGCAGGTAGGGGTGCTTCTTGCTGATGATGTGAATGTTGAAATGGTGCTTGTGTTGATTTTTCCCGAGTTGTGTGTGGGAATGATGACATGATGTGTAAATGTTGTGTTTGAGCTGAAATGGTGATGTTGTAATGATGATTTGATATGAAATCCCGAGTTGTGTGCGGGTTATATATATATATATATAGACACCCTATTTTATGAGTCATAACAGTGTAAAAACCATTAAAAAAATGCATATTTTACGACATATTTTTTTACGTCACGTAAAAAAAAGTTTTACGTCATGTCGATATTTTCTTACGTTCTCCTTGACTTACGAGGTAATACAAAATTTAAGTGATATAATAATCATTTACGGTTTAGAAGATATGGGGTGGGTGTAGAATAACTTATTCTACTCCCTGGGTGTCAAATAGCGCGTCCCTATATATATATATATATATATATATATATATATATATATATATATATATAGGGTAGGACTATTCTGCACAACCCCTTAAGTGTTTGCTGAATACCTATTCAGCACAACCTTCCGAATCAACCTGGTTTTATTGTAACGGATCCAAACCGACCAGAAATATCCCAGCTGATAAAAAAAAACACGTACCAAACCCGCATCCACAGTTCCACACCCACCCGCACCCGCACCCCGATTCCCCAACCACCCCGCGCGCCGCCCTCCTGGCCACCTCCGTGGGCGCCGTCGC
This sequence comes from Puccinellia tenuiflora, assembly GCA_012064385.1. Lineage (NCBI taxonomy): Eukaryota > Viridiplantae > Streptophyta > Magnoliopsida > Poales > Poaceae > Puccinellia > Puccinellia tenuiflora. Next base: position 63,658 of record QRDG01000908.1, on the reverse strand, counting down.
CTCCCGGCGGCCTCCGCGCGCCGCCTCCCGGCCGCCTCCGCGCGCCGCCTCCCGGCCGCCTCCGTGCGTCGCCGCCGGGGAGGGCCCCGCCTCCGGGCCGCCATCGGACGCGCCGCCGCATCCCTCCACCTCCCGACCGCGCCGCCTCCGAGCCGCCACCGGACGCGCCTCTGCCTCCCTCCCACCTCCCGGCCACGTCACCTCCCGGCCACCACCAGTTGCGCCGCCGGTCTCCCTCCACCAAGGGCGCCCCGACCACCCTCCCCCGAGCGCGCCGCCTCCGGCTCGCTCCACCTCGCGCGGCGCCGATGGCCAGGAGCACCCGACCTCCTGCCCTGCTTCCCCTGCGTCCGGCGTGGATTCCCGCGTTCCCGTGGACTTCGCTGTGAGCCCACCGTGAAGTCGGCCTCTGCTACCGCCCTGGCTCCACCTGCTCCACCGCGCCGCCGCCCCGGCAACTACCGCGCCGTCGACCTTCGGGAACCACCGCGCCGCCGTCCGCTGGGATCCACCCGCCCTCCTTCTCCCCATCTACTGCCCCTCCTCGGACACGACGGCGCCTAAGCCCGCCGCCCGTGTCCTTCCCTCCATCGGAGACCGCAGCCACGGCCTCCCCTCCGTCAATGCGGGCGAGCATCTTCAACCTCGACTCCAATCGCGGGCCTCCCTGCTGCGGATTCGACCTCCATCGCGGTCGTGTCACCTGCCATTCCAAGTTCCCTGTACTGAACTATGACGGCTGCTATTAAACTTGGTGTCGCTGCACTGAACTATTGGTTTGGCATTTTTCAAAGATTTCATTAGGTCTCCTTGGTGGGGTAAATAAAATATGAGGATGAAAATTGTTGCTGCAGGTTACTCTTATTTGTTGACAAAAAAAATTGTCATCTATTGTTCAAAATTATTGCTGGAGGTTACAATATCCGGAGTGCACTTCGGTTGTCTATTAAAGTTCACTTGTTTGGTTGTGCAAGTTTAGACGGTCACATCGCTGAAGTTTGTTTAGTTATATGTAAAAGAACTAGCTGATCCAAAAAAATAATTTGTGAAAAAGAAGATGGTCCAGGGGTTCGTTCTTAATTATTAATATTTTTAAAAATTAATAGGAAGTTCACCAAAAATAAATTCGCTTGCGAAAAAAATAGGAAGTTCACTCGTGTATCGTGAGAAGTTTAGAAAAAAATGATCCGACGAGAGGTTCACTTGTGAAAATAGTTAGGAAGTTCACATATGCATCACGAGAGGTTCAAAAAAATAGTCCGTCAAATAAAGTTCACTTGCAAAAAAAATAGGAAGTTCACGTATGTCTCGCGAGAGGTTCAGAAAAAAATGGTCCAGCAAGAGGTTCACTTGTTAATTAAAAAAAAGGAAGTTCACTTACAAATCGCGAGAAGTTCAGAAAATAGTCCGCCAAATAAAGATCACTTGCGAAAAAAAGAAGTTCACTGACATATCGGGAGGGGTTCAGAAAAATATGGTACGCTGAGATGTTCAGTTACAAAGACTTAGGAAGTTCACTTAGGTATTCTGGTGGAGTTCGTCAACTTTATAAATGAAAAGTTCAGAAGTGGTTTGAAAAAATAGAAGGTTTACTTGTGTACCGTGAGAAGTTCGGAAAAAATAGGGTCAACGGCATATTATGTGGATTATCCGTTTTTCGTATTTTCAAAATTAATCAAAAACCATAACGAATTTCAAAATAATTTGTACACATAAAAGTTGCATCTAGTCAATATCTTTCCAACGGCATATTATTTGTTAAGTATCGATAAGCGGTTTAAAAGTAATTGCGAAAAAACAGTCCGCCGGATCTAAATTTCAGAAAACTGAATTCTCTATTTTCAAAACTGCTCTTAAACCGTAAGGAATTGGGAAATTTTGACAGAGATAGAAAAGTTGCGCATTTTCCATACGAATCCAACGGCATATTATTTGCATCCATCCGATGAGCGGTTTGAAAATGACTTCCAAAATACAGTACGAAAACGGAAAAGTCCGCGAAAACTGTGTTTAGTATAATTAAAATTACTTTAAAACCGTAAAGAATTCGGAAATCCGGCAGAAGAATAAAAGTTGCGCAATTTCTCTAGCTATCCAACGGTATATCGCATGCGTCATTCCGATAAACGGTTTGAAAATGGCGCTCGAAACACTGTCCGCCAGAAAAATAGATCTGAGAGTTCCGTCGGAAAGTTCACATTGTTTTCGTAAGGAAGTTCAGAAAGTTGTTCAGAATAGTTATTCTGTACGGGAGTGCAGAATAGCTGGAATATATATATATATATATATATATATATATATATATATATATATATATATATATATATATATATATATATATATATCAACGCGGATTTGCTGCCCAGATGGGTAGCTGCGCATAGGCTGCATGCCGTTGCCCGTTGGATATAGTGCTCACGATCTCCTTTGATTAGCCGGTAGGAAATCAGCCGTCTACGCAGGTGACGGCCGGTACTGCCGCGTGAGGCCAACCGTGGGTACCTGACACACGCGACCGGCACCGTTCATGATTTCGCTCGCGAGAAGAGGTACGGCGCCGGGTGCCTGCATGCTGCATGGTCTGTACGACCGCAACCGTTAGAGTTTTCGCCGCCGCCACCACGCTGCTTTCTCTAAGGCGCCAGCGGATGGTTTGCATGTGCTTCATCATTTGGCTGAGTGTACGACCTGGGTGTACCAATCCAATCCTTATACAGGTCATGTTTTTTTCTGAACATTTAGACAGGTCATGTGGCCGCTGCACAATGATTTTAATGGTTGCTGATGCTGGTTTCACCGGGACTTCCCTCTTCACCCGTGTTCTCTAAGGTGTGTTTGGATTGCAACAAAAAAAAAGTAATAATACCTTGCAAACTTGCAGTTCCCTTTGAGCTTTAGTGTTAATTAGCATCAATAACATGCTTTTGAGTTGCAAATCCAAATTAATATTGTTTTAAAATAATTTGAAATATTCATGGTTCCATAATTTGAAATATGCATGGATCCAAAATTTACATAATCATAATCGACCACATCACAAAAATAAAGCAAGAAAGAAGATGAAAAGAACAACATGAAAATAAAGCATCTCAGGCTACTTGAAAAAGACACCACCATTGCACCAAACTAAAACCACATCAAATTTAGGGGGTTCCTCAATCTCACATGGATCCGGCGATCAAGAGAACATGCAGAAACTACCTAAGTTGCAAATACATCACCACTTCACCAGACTACTCTTCTGTGCCTGACGTCGGCGCACCAAGGGGATGCCATCGCTGCCGCACGGGATGGAGACGTAAGGCTTCACCGTGAGCTCCTTTATTTCTTGCTCTGACATTGATCTGCCAGACTACCACCCCTGTAACCACAATGGCATGGAGAGAAGCTTTCCGTACATCTGGAGCAAAAATCCATCACAGAATGCAAATCAAATCAGCTCAAGAATCCATTGCTAAAAAAATACCGCTTGCTAGACATTGTGGTCAAGCTGCCGATTGAGTACCATGCCCCATCACTGCTGCACCGCTCTGAATTCATGAACACGGACAAAAAACCAATCGCCAGGGCGCAGCGCATGACTACGGGAGAGAGGAAAGAAAACAAATCGGCGGAGACCAAAGATAAGCATCACCAAATCGGGCAAGATAGAAAGCAAAAGACACGGATGACTTCTTGGAAGACGGAAAAAATGAACACGATCTGCTGGCATAGATCCGAACCCCCACTTCTTTAGTAAGCAAAATTAGTGGAGAAGATTATTTGAAGGCACCTCAGGACCAGATCTCAGCAGAAGCAGAGGTGAGGACATCCACACCAACAACCTGGTCGGGCGGGACCAAGGCAGGGGCTCACCGGTTCCTCCAATCAGCTCGGCGGGGCGGAGCTGGCACGGCGGTAGGTGGCAAACTTGGCCGGCGGCGCGCGGTGGAGGGATGTCGACTGCTGGCACGCGCGGTGGAGCCCCCATCCTCCCCACCGGTGGCAACAGCCCGCGCGGCCGCTCTACTCCATGCTCCTGCCGATGGGATGCCGACGACACGAGGATAGGATGCGGAAGGCCGCACCCACCATGATTTGGAACGAATGAGGCGGACGGATCGAGTGGGCGTGGAGTGATTTGAGGGAGGTCTGATATAGTGCTATATGGGAGTTTGTAATATTTTTTTTATTGTTAGTTATCAGGGCGGACTCCGCGTGCTCCTGGTACGACGTCGTCCGTTTGCTGCATGCACCCGCGTTATTGTTTTGTGCTCTCTATAGAGGATCTAACGGATGGATGTATATGCGTAGCTACCCACCATGACATCCCACTATTTCCCATATACATATATATATATATATATATATATATATATATATATATATATATATATATATATATATATATATATATATATAGAAACCCTATTTGACACCTAGGGTGCAGAATAAGTTATTTTACACCCATCATTTTTTAATGTTGTTAAATCAATAAATTATGTTACATATCTAAATATTTACGTCGTGTTGACCTATAATAGAAAAAACTGACATAAAAATGAGTTAAAATGACGTAAAAGTCACAAAAACAACATAAATACATGTATTTTTGTCGTATTTTTGCAACATCATGTAAATATTTTTGTTGTCATTTATATGTTTCTTAAGTTCTCCTTGACTTAATACATAATACAAAATTTACGTCACGTAAAAATCATATGCGGTTGAAAAGATAGAGGGTGGGTGTAGAATAACTATTCTACTCCCTGGGTGTCAAATAGCGCGTCCCTATATATATATATATATATATACTAGCTAAGTGCCCGTGCGTTGCTACGGATCGATAAATATGAAATGATGTTTGAAAACAAAATCATAGAACCTAATTCCATACCGATAACATATTAATTATGTGTTTTGTGAATGTATAGGAGGTTGTCAAAGATTGTTGAGAAGGTTATCTGTTGTAGATTTTATGTCTAAATGTAATGTTTAGTCAACACATTTGTAGTAAAATGATGAGCAAAAAACAGAATCCAACCTTGGCTATGTGGTTCATAAAATTAACCACTCAGTTTTTTTATCTCCAAAGTTTTACTGCACATGTAATTCATATATAAAACAAATGTTAGACGCATATATATATATATATATATATATATATATATATATCAACGCGGATTTGGTGCCTAGGGGGGTAGGTGTGCATAGGGTAGATGCCGTCGGATAGAGCGTTCGCGGTCTCCTGCGATGAAGCGTCCCGTGTGCGCAGCTTGACGGCGAAAACTCCCCGTGAGGCCAAACCGTGGACGCATGACGACGGGGCAGCGGCCCCTAAGAATATGCACCGACGCCGTGCGGTAATCGTTCGCGAAACGGATGCGATAGACCACGCTGTAGAAAGACAGTGCACCGGAGCCAACACGTTTTCTCTCCGTGAAATAGTGTGCATTTTGCATGCGATTCCTTCCACACCATGCGCGGCAAGAATTCTGAGCGGGAAGCCATCCATGCATGCGCGGGAAAAAATCAACTGATGGGGTGGTTTTCCTGCCTGTATTTAAGAAGTATGACATCTACTTTCTCCCCTTCTAAACTTCATTCATCGTCTACATTTCGTTTGATCCCACTGAATGGCCGGAAATATGGAGACAGACCGGTTAGCCTACATTTCGCGGCGTACTAGTTTTCCATTTATATCCGTTTTTTGTCACGGCAGAGCAAAATTTGTTTTGTTTTGTGTACATGAAGCTTGTACTCTGAATCTTGTGTAAAAGAACATTACGGTGCCACCGCGCGAGATTTCTCTCACCGTCACGGTGAAAAGAACATTACGGTGCCCCCGCGCGAGATGGATTTGTTGACGGGCTACGATGTTGTGTGACATCCCACGGCTGCCCTGTCATGCTCTCGTTTAGACGGCGTTGTCGATCGCCGTTTGCTTTACAATTCTAGCGATGCGAATTTGTGCTCCCTACATACGATCGGACGGCATGCAAGGTGTGCGCACCTATCCCCCTGGGCACCCCACTATTTTGCATATATATATATATATATATATATATATATATATATATATATATGGGAAATAGTGGGCTACCTAGGGTGGTAGCTACGCATACCCATCCATCCATTGGATCATATGTTGAGAGCACTAATCAGCTAAACCGGAGCAAACAACTAACTGACGTCGTCATACCGAGAGCATGCGAAGAAAACAATGGGCTGCACATTCAAAACTCACCTTCATTTGACCGGCGCACTATTTTTTCCTCCCCACCCGACCCAAACCCACCACTCCCGCACCGACACCATCGTCTTCCTTTTAGATCCACCATCGTGCTCCTTCCAGATCCACCATCTCGCGGCCCGCTCCGGTCAGCATCGCCCGCCGATCAGACCCCCCTCCGATATCCACCCTGGCCACGTGCCTCGCTGCCATCCCGGTTCTCCCGCACCACGTCGCCAAGGGCGCACCGCCCCATCATCACCTGCTTCCCACCACCACCAGGTCCGGCGGCGTCCCTCCCCCTGTATCACACTGTTTTTTTTGGCATGCATGTATCACACTGTTGGAGGAAGGCGGTTCCGGCCGTGATTTTCTTCAACGAGTTCGAAGGGGCGCGGCGGATCCGGGATCGAAGATTCTTGGGATGTTTCCCCGCTGGCGTGAGTGCCGTTCATGGTGAGCCACCTCGGAGGTCCACAAAGCAGGTCTATGACGAGTGGATGTCTTCGATCTACGGTGTAGTGGCTGCGTCGAAAATAAGTAGAGCCGGCTTCGACCGCGTCTCGTCGGAGATTTTGTCTCCGGTGGGGAGCCCGGGGTCGTTTGGCCCGTCCCGTCCGTCAAAGGGAGCGTGCAAGGGCCTCCGGTTGTTTCTAATTTTTCCGATACCTTTTTACAGTTTTTTTTTTAAGTTTTAGATCTTTTCTATGTTTAAGTTTTACGGTGTAGTGGCTGCGTCGAAAATATATGTGTGTGTGTGTGTGTGTATCAAATTTTGCAGTGATTTTAGATGAGTGCCGATGTTTTGCCGAAATGTCGATTCATTTCCGTTTCGGCAAATTTCCGGCACTCCTATGGCCAAAAATTAGCAAAGGTCATGCCGAATTTTTCCGTGAAAAAATTGGCATGACCTTTGTTAATTTTTGGCACTAGGAGTGCCGCCGGAAATTTACCGGAACAGAAATGATTCGACATTTCGATAAAACATCGGCATATTTTTTTTGTTTCTTTTAACTAACACGTTCCATTTTGTTGTCACACGCAGAACACATGGCTAACAACGCTGAGGCCGGAGGTTCTTCTCGGCAGTTAAGCGTGGAAGAACTAGCCAGAGAGAAGAACGCGGACTTCTATGATGAGCCGGCCGGGGATGTTGCCAAGGATGCTCATGTTGCCGAGGATGTCCATGGTGGCGACGAGGGCGCCAATAATAGTGGTGCCGGGGATGGCGACGAGGGCGCCAATAATAGTGGCACCGAGGATGGCAACGAGACCACTTCTAGTGGCACCGGGGATGGCAACGAGACCACTAATGGCGGAGAACGCACAGATGGTAGCCAAGACAAAAAGGCTAGGAAGGAGAGGAGTAAGAACAAGGTCCAGGCCTTGAGGGGCAAGCGGTCACCCAAGTGTCCGACGGTGGGGCGCCTCTAGAGCCTAGAGGGATCGCCGCAGGGCATGGCCTCCAAGTGTCATGCATCCTTCGAGAGGTCGTCCCGGTCTATGAGGATAACATAAGGGATGCTAATAAAGCGAGTGTGCGCCTCCGCCTCATCAAGAGGCTGCCAAACGGTATGAGTTCCTGCCGGCCTACAGGGCCAATAAAGAAGGTCATCATGATATGAAGAAACTCAATGCCGTCAACAACCTTGCCCTCACGAAGGTGAGCACGGCCTTGGCCAGCTGGAGAGGTAGGGTCAAAAAATTGATCCAAGACGATAAAAGTCCCGAGGAGATCTGGAACAAGGAGCGGGTCAACGAAGAAGACCTTAGGATTTTCCGGGGCAGGCTCGGACTACCTTCATCCCTGAAAATGAGTGAATGGGGGAAGTGGATGAACTCAAAGAATGTAGGTCACCACCATCTCGGAAGTGGTGGTTATTTCGCGGCAGAGCCCAAATGGGAGAAGCAGGACACTGAGTGGGCAGCTAAGGGCATCTCTAGCCCCTACGACAAATTTAAAGACAAGCAGAATAAAAAATTTGTCAAGGCTCGGTTCATGGAGGACTCGGTTACCAAGGAACTTACGACGGATCCT